>PVJX010007280.1:0-72036 GCA_004027295.1 Dolichotis patagonum | reverse complement strand
ATGCATGGCTTTATACTATTGTGTTATGTTTGATATTATTGTAATTGAAACTATGCTCAACTATAGCAGAGTAAGAGATATGGTGTTAGATACTGTTGATGTCCAGTTGACTTAATGTAAAGTACTGTGTTGCCTATGTTGTCCTCTTCTGATCTGCTCTGTACTGCCCTCTTTTGTTTTATTCTCTTTTAAATAAAAAAAAAATGTGTTACATACATGTACCAAGTCCCCATGAGGAATGTAATCATTATGCAATGCAAACATGTACTAATAAAAAATAATTTTTTTAGAAAATCATAAAAGTTGGGGAAGATTTAAGAAATAGGAACTTTGTACCAGGGCATTCTATCCTTTTATTTCAACTGAAGTTATATTTCCTCACCACCAATTTCCTCTGTATCCTATTAGGAACCTTCTGAGTTACATTTTGCTCTTTTAGAAAATGTTTTAGATGATTCTCAAATTTGTGACTCTAATTCATTCCCAACCATTTGCACTGGTTGTCCTTGTAGAGACATCAATCAAAATGCCTTGGAATGGTTTTGTTTTATTTTGTTTTACTTATTTTGCTGTTTTCCCTGTAACTTGCTTTGAGATATTGATAATTATAATCTCCAATCTTACTCCACTCCATTCTTACTAAATAATCAATTAACAGGGAATTAATATAACAAAACTCTGAATTTTCTATACGTCTTATCTGTCTCCCAGAGTGATTTAAATATTATTTTTCTTTAAAGAGTAAATTTTTATTCCTACTGAAAACTCTAAATATAAGCACTCTTTCAAGGCATAAATTTCCACTGTCTTTGAGAGTGTCCTATCATCTATTTAAAATGCTTCTTTTCAATTATGTATGAACCTAAGACTCTTCTAAAATAGTCTATGAAATATTTTAATGTAAAAGGGAAATCCCTGAGAGAAGAGAGAAGACAGTAATAACTTAGTGAATGAGAGTTATGAAATAAATCAGCTCAAAGAAAGTGGAGGGTTGGCGATCAGTGGGTACTGATCACTGTTACATGGGAACAGGAAGGTCTATTGTGTGTTGCACATAAAACAATTATAAGAAATGAAAAAAATGTACTGAACATTTCAAAAAGCTAGAAGAAAAGATTTTGAAAGTTTCCAGCATAATAAAATGATAAATTATTGATGAGATAGATGTGTATAAAACTGAGTTAAACACTAACAATGTATATATGTATCAAAATGTTATATAGTATCCAGTCATATGCACAATTTATTACATTTTTAGGCATGAGCTAAAAAATAAATTTAAAAAATAATGTAAATCGAAACCAGTTTTCAAAATGCTAGCTAGCTGAGAGCTGGGTACCAGAAGCAGGTGATTCATAAAATGAGATAGAAGAACCAGTACAAGAAACGATCCAGACTCCAGAGCACGGAGCTGGCCCCAAAGTTGGCTGCGCTTAGTATCAAGTGTCAGGCGTCTGTGAAGCACACAAATTGCAAAGCAGCACCATCAGAAGTTTGAACTCAGTGGTTCTGGGGTAGAATCCAGGAAAATGCACTGTTAAAAAACAAACAAAAAAATTAATACAGATAAATCGAGGAAATAGCAGGTTTAAAGCCACTGTTGAAAGGCATTGTCCACTACAGGTGGGAAGAAGTAGTGGCCTATGCATTCAGGAGACAGAATGACAGTTCTGAGTGTAGGCTGACCACAGAGGAAGAACAGAGTCTTTATAAACTGCAAAGGTAAATTACACAGTGAAATTTCACTGCGCTCAGACCAGTTTGCAAGTATCAGTGAATGAAAGCACTATTGATTTATTCCTATGTGCTAAATAAATTTCCTTATGTAACCAAGTTCAACCCAACAAATATTTATTCAGTATGTGCTATCTGTAAGGGCCTGAGATGGATGTTGTGATGAATATGGACAGAAATAAGTGGTACCTGACATCCAGGGACTTCTGGTCTACTAAGGGAGACAGCTATTTACTCTAGTAAGCCAAAGGAGAATCTGATCAGTCCTCTAATGTAGGTTTTATGGGAAATAAAGGGGCAAAAGAATTAATTCCAACTAGAGCTCTCTGAAGAAGACTTATTATATAGTTATTAGTCAGGAAATATCTTTGAAACTAGGCAAAATTGGATATTGTGCCAAAAAAGACAGGATAAGCAAAGGAACTAAAGTGGAACAAAGTTGAATGTATATTTTTTTAAAAAGGCAGAGTTGTTAATTGGCTTGTGTTTCAAGCACATATTAGCTAGCTTTCTTGTGGCTGAGACAGAATGTCTGGCATACACAACTTAGAGAAGAAAAGGTTTATTTGGTTCGCAATTTCAGGGTTTTCAGTCCTTGATAGGCTGTCTCTAAGCAGGAACATCATAGCAGAAGGCACAGTGGCACGAAACTACACCCCTTCATGGTAACTTGGAAGCAGAGCACGGAGGAAGAACACCAGAGAGAAAGGGGTCAGGGACTAGATAGAGTCCTCAAGGTACTGAAGCAAAGACTGGCAAAAAAAGTGCTTTACTAATAGCTTAGGGGTCTCTCAAGTCAATTAAGAGCACATCACAATAGTGTCACTCCGGATTATAATCCTGTCAATAGTAGAGACCATCATATGCAGAATAAATTTTAAAGTTTAAGTAAAAACTCAGAGGCATAAAGGAAGCTAGACATCATTATATATCCAAAGGGAAAACATTTTGAGGGAGGAAAGTGACATAGATTTGTTTTGTTATTGTTAATTTTTAAATTATTCTGACATTAAGGTGAACAGTAAAACTGCAGAGACCAGCTGGAGGATGGGCATAATAATCAGAGGGAAGAAATGAGACCCTCCAGCTGAGGTATGGAACTGAAAAGCAAAGACTCAAAAGGCAAAAGTCACACAACTTTTCTAAGTTTACTAATTTAATCATGTTGCTGGGGAAGAATGGTTGCGAATAAAATGTGACCCTAAACTTTTTTTCATAGCACTTTTAGTCTTTCATATGAAACTAAATAAATTACTAGATGGGAAAGTAGAAGATATTCCATTAAAAATTCTCTAAAAAATAATTCTAAACCATCAAAATTACAAAGTTACAGGGGAAAAATAAATTGATTACTATCACACATTTTGGGGAAGAAGAGGAATATGAGTAGTCAGTCACATGGATGACCTACCTTAATCGTCCAAGCTACTCCTTTCTTCCACTTGTTTCCTTTTTGTTTTTGTACTATGGATGGAACTCATGACCTCGCACTTACCAGGCAAGCACTTGAGCCCCTGAGCTAAATCCCCAGCCCTTCCACTTGTTTCCTAATGACAATTCTACTTTAAAAAGCAAAGATTTAACATCCATTTCTGACCAAGATGCAAATGAGAATCTTCTTGTATAACATACAAAACTTAAATACAATAAAAAAACAAGAATTTGAAGACACAGTGCATAAACAACCACAAACAATGACTCCTTTAACAAAAACTGCACCAATTTATTGCCTTGAAAGAGAATCCAGGATGCAGTGCAAAAAGAGTGAATGAAAGAGAACCTGAGGAAATTTGCTGAGTAGCAAAGGAACTCAAAGAACAGGGACAGTAGAGTTTGCAAGACAGAGTGCTAGAGAGGAAAAAGTAACACGGAGAGCTCCGGAGTCATTAGTGGAATACAAAGGTGATAATTCAGCTAAAATCCTATCAACTGACTGAAAAAGTTCAGAAACAATAATTGCCAGTATCTGTGAAGGTGCTAGGATTTTATTCTACTTGTAACCTAAAAAGATAAGTCATACTGTTTAATGGATGCTGACAGGCTATGAAAATCTCCTGAGTCAAAGATAAAGGATTTTTATTTCTCACAGCATAGCAGGCAGCATGAGCATCAGCATATTTGCTTGTGTTGGCTGCCCTGGTCTGTGAGTCTCCAGGAGGTGACATGATGTGGGCCCAGGTAACTTAAACACACAGTGGATTTCCATCACATTTGAGGAAGACCAAGCTTCGGGAAGCCACATATATTTACAGGAAGCAGTAAACCTGTGGGTGCCTGAGGGAATGCTACTAAGCCAGACACGTAGCATAGGAAATTATTAACACTCATCAGATGTATAGGAGAAAGACGATGGCATTGCCAGGAACATGGATCTGGGATGTTACAATGAGGATATTCCCTATCCTCAGTTTAGAGCATGGTTCAAGTGTAACTACAGAAAGGATTAAAGAGGCTTGAAAATTGGAAGCAGCATGGTACAGTGGAGGATCATCTTCTCTTTAAAACTAGAGTACTAATATTTACCTTGCAAGGCTATTGTCTCAATAATAATAGATGCAAGTACGGTGCTCAGATAGAACTAGATTTTTAATAACGCTATTAGAGAAACAGAAAAGGAAGTGTATACAGTACCAATAAAAAATAAGAAGTGTTGAGTTACAGCATGAAAAGAAAGAATTTTTCATTCACAAGGACCTGACTTTAACAAGTTGCTGTGTGATCTAGATCAAATTAGCTCCAAACGCTGTGTGTTTTAAGAGTCTTACCTAAAGAGTAGATAAAGTGATATATACATGGTGTAGAAATAGTATACAAAATGTGATTGTCAGCCTATGTGACTTGATAACTAATAGCAGTTTTTTATTAGTAGTAGTATAATGGTTCAATTGCCTTGAACCACCCTCAAGCAAAGGGCTGTAGTATAGAAAATTGCTCTATAAACTCTTCAGCCCTTTGGCTGATAGCACAGAAGACATCACCAGTGTTGATATCCATTTGTCTTCCATAGAAAGCAGAAGTAACGAGAAGCTAGGAAGCTTCATCCTGAGTTACGAGGCACTCAAATGAATTATAAGAAAGAAGTGTCACCATCCACATTAATAACAAAATGAAACATTTTACTGTAAAGGTTATCCTCACCCTTTAAGGTAGATGTTATCAGAAAGTCTACCCTCAAACATACTCCAACTTTCTAACAATGGCGACATAAGCTTTCACTTTTTTGCTGTTATTTTTTCATGACAAATATTCAAATCAGTTCTTCATCAAAGGCACCAAGAAAATGAACTGTAACACACACACACACACACACACACAGGAGAGGTTATATTAAGGCTAAATCAAATATACTTAACCAATTTTTCAATAAATCAAAGAAATCACTAACAAGGATGAATATAATTAACATTACCTCTCATCAAAGGTCCATGAAAAAATAATTAACTGACTCAAAAAAACACACCTGATTCATTCACTAAGGTGAACCATAGGTAACTTATTTTTTCTAAACAAAATCAGGAAACATAGTCTGGGAAGTATGACTATACTTAATGGGGGAAACAAGCAAAATGTAATTTCTACCAACAGAGAAAAAAAGAATTCAAAGAGATTACAGAACAGAAAACTGGCTGGAATAATATATCATGAAAGGACAGGAAATAGTGTCCAAACACAAAATAAATACTTGGACATTCTCATCAGTCACTGAAGAAAAGGTTAGTACACTTTATAAAACAACAACCCAGAGGAGATGATAAGAAGTAAAGAACATTTTGCAACTGAGGAAGCAAACAGACTGTCTTCGTGACAAGTACAGAAGGCGCCCTCCTGTCCCAAGACATTCATGTTTAGAATAACGTATATGGTTAGTGAATTTCGGTGTCTCAGGGACAGCTCTCTGTAAATTAAGCCTTTGTGAAAGAAATCTACTTACTAATCATCAGAAATTAAAATGCTAATGAATTCTCTAGTATTAACTTCTACTAAGAGCCATTGTAGCTGGCCATGAAGAAAATATTAATAGAGAGAGAATTCCTTCCACCAGAAGTTAAATGACTTTTTGCAACCTATGCTCAGATACAATTCAACAACTTTCAGACTGCTTAGAACTTGTTCTAGCTCATGCTATAATGAAATATTTATTGCAACAAAAGCATGTAGTAGAGCTGACATCAGTGAGAATTATGCAAATAGTATAATAGGAAGGTGCAAGTGGTGTCTATACAAAACACCAAAGACTATTGGCAAACCTGTCAGAATGAATGTTGACAGATTCCAGAAAATAGTTTACAGCAACCAAGAGAACACTTCAATGAGAGGAAAAAGAGCAGTAGCAGCACTTCAAGGCATTTTAACTACCCCAGAACTGGCTCACAACTGTAGCAAGGATCTTAAAGACATGAGCCTAGAATGGGTTTCTGTGCCAGATGGAGTAGAGTGGACGATGTGTTCTCAATGTTTTGACGTGGCAAGGGACTCCCCGAAGCACCAGTACAGATTGCCCTCTCTGAGAGCAGACAAGTGAGTAAATGAAGGGTGGACATTTGTTAAGAACATTTAAAAGTAAATTAACTAACTTCTGCCTGAAATAATGGATATCAGGGGAAGATGGTGTGCTGTTGATTCTCCTGGAGAAGCTGGTAGAACTGATTTTCCTGATATGAACTCAGCTATTCTCATTCTCAGAGGAGCACAAGTCCTTGCTGTCACTGAGGATGACTGAGGTTCTTTTCAGGAAGATTCTAGTCTTTACCTGGAGCACAGATTCCTGGCTCCAGTGCAGGTCCCTCAGCCTGCTGGCACAGATCCTTCATCCTGATGGCTCAGACTTTCCATTTTCCACCACTGACCTCTGGGTCTTCTCAGTGCAGATCCCTGATACAGACTTGCTTGAGACCTTGTCATGGGCACTAGGTCCCCAGTTAGACTCGTGCAGGACATTGTCATGGGCTCTAGGCTTTCAGCTGGACTTGTGCAGGACACAGGCTTGGGGCAAGGCCCAAAGCTGTATTTTTTGGGTCTCTAATGTGTGGATAGACCTCCCACACTCCTTTGCATTTGACTCTTTGGAAAATGAGTCAATTATAGATACATCTCACAACCTAAAAGAATCTTGGAAGACAATTTAGAATGAAAAAAGCATATCCGAGAAGAATTCATACAGCATGATACAGTTGTTATGAAGCCCCCAAATAAGCAAAGAACTAGTAAAATTGTATGGGAATATCTAAATATAGAAAAACTCTAAAAAATTCAGGGAAATACTAAATGTAAAATTCAAGGTAGAAGAAGTTACCTTCGAGACTCAATAGTGGTAATGATCCAGGAAGAATGAAGGAATTTTAATTGTACTGGTAATTTGCTAGTCTTGTGGTTCAGAGTAGTTAGATTTACTTTAATAAGTAACTTTCATACGTGTTACACATATTCTTTGGTGCAGATCATAAATTACCTTAAAAAGAAAAAAGGTAATTTGATCATATTTTATCACACTTATGATACAGTATGAACGTATCATATCCTCAGTAGACAAATCTTTGCTAATAGACTAATAGAAGCCCTATAATTTTTTAAAAATTTTATTTCAAGAGAAACGAAAAGCAAAACAGAAAAAAGGGTAGAAATAATACAGCATATCAAAAAATAAACACTAAAAAATCACTATGATAAATTACACACTGTCATCTTAGAAATAGTTGTTCAAGTTACAAAATTAAAGCATACAAAGTGGACAAACAGTGACAATGCTACCAGTTCTGTTCAATGATCTAACAAAAACTTAGTAATATGGTTATCTATCTTGCACACTTAAACATACATGCAGTTATATCTTTTAGAGCACTTTCTTTTCCTCTCTTTTTTACCATAGCAATTACACATTTTGGGTTTTATTACTCCTACAGGTCTTACTACTTTTTACATTAGAGACAAAATGTGATATTTATAAATATGATTCTTATTTATTTCACTAATGAGGATACTCTCAAGTTGTCTACATTTACCTATGAAGGCCTCAAGATCATCCTTTTTCATAGTTGAGTGATATTCCATTGTCTAAAAATACCACATCTTCTCCATCCACTTATAAGGATAGTCTCAAGTCGTCTCCATTTACCTATAAATGCTTCAAGATCATCCTTTTTACAGGTAGGTAATATTCCGTTGTATAAAAATACCAGATCTTTTTCATCCACTCTGTAGTTGATGGACATCTTGGTTGTTTCCAAGGTTTAGCTACTACAAATTGTGCTGCTATGAACATGGGTGCACATATATCACTGTGATATGAACTTTTCAGTTTTTCTGGGAAAATACCAAGGAGGGGAATGGCTGGGTTGAATGGAGTTTCCAGTCCTAGTCTTCTGAGAATTCTCCATACTGATATCCATAGTGGTTGCACCAGTCTACACTCCCACCAACAGTGGAGCAGTGTTCCTTTTTCCCCACAGCCTCGCCAACATTTGTTACCAGTTGATTTCTTCGTGGCAGCTATTCTTTCAGGAGTGAGATGGAATCTCAGTGTTGTTTTAATTTGCATTTCTCGAATAACCACTGATGATGAACATTTCTTCATGTATTTATTTGCCATTTGTATATCTTCATCTGAGAACTGTGTATTCATCTCAGATGCTCATTTTTGGAGAGGGTCTTTGAATTTGGGGGGCTTGATGTTTTTTCAATTCTTTATATGTTCTTGATATAAGTCCTTTGTCTGAGGGGTTGCTGGCTAAAATTCTTTCCCATTCTGTGGGTTTTCTTTTCACTCTGATGGTGATTTCTTTTGAAGTGCAGAAACTTTTCAATAATACGAGATCCCATTTGTTGATTCTCTGAAGTGTTTCCCATGCAGTTTGCGTTTTGTTCATGAATTCTCTGCCTACCCCTGTCTCCAAGACTTCTACCTACCTTGTCTTTCAGTAGATTTAGTGTTTCTGCTTTAGTATTTAGATCTTTAATCCATTTAGACTTTAGTTTTGTGCATGGTGATAGGCATGCATCTAGTTTCATTCTTCGGCATGTGGAGAGCCAATTTTTCCAGCACTATTTTTTAAAAAAAGCCCTGTAATTGTATAAATTAAAAACATGCGTATTCTCAGCTACATGGTATGCCATTAGGGAAAATAGCCTACATGCTGACTCCTAGGAAGTCTCACAGGAAGGTTTTCATTACTTTGGTGAACTTACCATGGTCCTGGGCATAGCATTCTGTCTTACAACCTCTAAAGCCAAATATTGTCAGCCCACTGAGTGTAAATTCACCTCTCAGCAATGCATGCATACTAATTAAATTCCCCAAGCTAAGATACATACCAAAATACCAATTCATTTACTTACAAAACAAAATATAAACCTCACACGGATGGCAATAATCAAGACAGCATGATAGGGGAATTATCTCCCAGTAGTGCTACCATGTGGAGGAGGCAAATCAAAATAAAATGTATTTTATTAAACTTACACTGATAATTAACTATCACCGGTACCAGATAATTCATAGTTTATATGAACAGCGTGTTTTTCCCCTGTAGTTATGGTAAATAGAAAGGCACACTATACTCAGGTTTACCTGGTGAGCTTGAAATTATAATGAGAGAAAGCAAATGGATCAAATACATAGCAGCATTAGGATAGTAAATGTATAATAGAAACTGTGAGAATGAAAGAGTGAGGGGAACGACTACTTGGAAGGAAATGACAACTGGAATGAGGAAAAGGAGGAAAAAAAGAAAGGAATAGATCATATTATATACAGTATAGATAATTATAGTACTTATCTGTTGGCTTGTCAAAAAGAAAGATTTGTACTTTCATCATTTGATCATTTTTTCATACACATTTCTTGTAATCTGAGCAACTACTTTGAAGATAACAGTATGTAATATATTAAACATTGTTAGTATCTTATTATTTTTATTTTAAAATTCTGCATCATAGTTTATTTTTTTCATTTTAAAATTTTTAAAAAAGTTTTAAAAATGTTTTTTTAAAAGTCAAGATTGAGCTCATACTCCATGTCCTGGGGTTATAGATATGGGCTACCACACCTGAACGAATGTATTTGTTAATTGTATCACAATAAAGCTAGAAAAATGTTTAAAAAATCAGAATATCCAAAGTGCATTGGTATTTAAAGAAAATATATGTAGCATTAACAAATCCTAGCATGATCACATAAATTAACTTCTGTGAATTTGTTTGCCTAAGTTAGACACACAACTGAACACTGTATGGTCTTTCTTGTCTGAGTAAGGCAAAGCACAAACTAAAAAAAGTATATAAAGGAAGAATAAAAGGAGAGGTGAAACTCTCTTGCAGATGGGAAGGGGTCTAGGGAACCAAGAGTCAGGGGTGACAGACAGGGGATAGGAAATAGGTAGAGTGATGATATGTCATGTCCAAGGTCCTAATAATCTCATAAAATGTTTATGTGCTATAAACATGAGCTAAGATTAATATCAACAAGAATGAAAAGGGGAAAGGGAAACTATAATAGAAGGGATAGGGAATAGTATTTAAAAAGGAACAAACTGCATTATGAATATGTACCAACTCTGCAAAATGAGTATAAAATGCATGTATTGAAAAACAGTACAAATAAAACAAAATTTAAAAATAATTAAAAAGACTACTGCCATAAAGAAGGATCTTGACTCAATATACTTCTAGTATGTTGACCTATTATTATGAGCATCACAGTAAGATGGATACAAAGGCTATCCTGATTTATATATGTTGAACCATCCCTGCATTCCTGGGATGAATCTCACTTGGTCATGGTGCATAATATTCTTCATGATTTACTGCATTCCACTTACTAGTATTTTATTGAGAATTTTTGAATCTATATTTATTCAGAAGGTTGGCCCATAGTGCTCTTTTTTGGTTGGGTTTTCTCTGGTTTTGGTATCAGAGTAATACTTGCCTCCAATGAATTAGGGAAAATTGCTTCCTTTTCAATTTCATTAAAAAGTTTGAGGAGCATTGACGTTAAATCTTCTCTAAATATCTTACATAATTCAGCTGTGAATCTGTCAGGACCTGGGCTTTTCTTTTTTGGTAGGTTTTTAATTACATTTTTAATTTTATTAACTGATATTGAGTTATTCAAATTTTTTATATCTTTTTTACTTAGCATTTGTAATTCAAAAGTTTCTAAGAATATCTCCATTTCTTCTGTGTTTTGTACCTGTTTAATTTTTTGCCCTGCCTGGTGACTTTTTTCCTGTTGTTTTTCTGGGAATTGTGTTCATTTTTATCTCTATTTAGTATATCTTTCAGTATTCTTTCTAGGGCTGATTTGGTGGACATGAATTTTTTCAGTTGTACTTTGTCATGGAAGTACATTATTTCACCATTAATTTTGAAAAATAGTTTTGCAGGGTACATCAATCTGGGTTGGAAGTTGTTTTCTTTCAGTACTTAAAATACTTTACTCACAGATCTTCTTGACTTGATGGTTTGTGTTGAGAAGTTGGCTGTGATTGTAATGGGTTTTCCTTTATAGATATTTCTTTTCTCTAACAGCTTTTAGTATTTTTTTTTTGTGCTGAATTTCTGAAATCTTGATTATTACATGTTTGGGTGTAGATTCATTTTGTTTATGGCTATTTAGAGTTGCATATGCCTCATTTATCTGTATTTTAGATTCTGTTGTTATGCTTGAGAAATTTTGTGCTACTAATTCTGCAAGTAGTTTTTTTATGGCATTTGTGTTGACTCCTGTTTTTTCATGGACACCTATGTCTCATATTGTTTTACATTGCATCTTCTTGGAGCTATTAAATTTTTATTTTATAACCCCTTGTTATTTTTAAGAGATCTTTCCTTTAATGATCACTAGCTGCAATCTGTGTTCAAGGCCTGAAAATCTGTCTTCAGTTTTGTTCAAAAGATTTTGCCATCTTTCAATGGAATTTTTAATTTCCTGGATATTTCTTTGAATCTGTTTCATGCATTCCATTTCTTTCCTATATTGTTTATTCAAAGTTTCCCTTATTTTCCTGTACTCCTGTATTTTCATCTATGTCCTCTCTAACTATGCTGAGCAATTCCTTCATTAAGGTTGTCATTTCTTTTGTCACCCAAGAGATCATTTCTGATATGATTTCCTTTGTAGCCTCATGGATTTGTTTCTTTACTTCACTTGTTATGTTTTCAGAAATTTCAGGTGTGCATCTTCTAGTTTCTCCTATGTCAATGTCTTCTGCACTTGTTATGGAAGGGCTGGAGGACTGAGATTGGATTTTGCTTTTTTGCCTTATTGTTTTCACTTCTTGGTTCATATTTTGTTCTTGTCAATCTTGCTAGTTTTGCTTGTCTGTCACATACATGTTATTCAGGGTCCTAGTGTGTGGCTGGCCTTCACCCAGTTGCCAGATCCCACAGTGTAGGGGAGGGGTCAGTCACCTGAATGCCTCCTGTGAGGACAGTTGGGTGAGTCCTTCCAAATCTGACCAGCCTAGGAGTACTGATGTGAACCGATTGTTGGCTTATATTGTTACTGCTGTTTCAGTCTTTTCCAGGCCACCAGACACACCTGTCCACGGTGTGTGTCCGACCTGGGGCCCTACTGTGTCAATGGGAGTCATGCAGGCCCTCCTGGGTTTCTCCAAATGGAAGGAGATGTCACTGGTACTCTCACAGGCCTGCCAAGGTCCTCCAGGTGGAGAGAAGGCTCACTAGCATGCTTCCTGGTCCAGCAAGGTCCCCCAGATGGAGGGAGGGCTCACCAGCACTCTCACCAGCCCACCAAGATCCCTACAGGAGTACTCCTGAATGGACACAGCCACCATGCTCCTTTCTGAAAATTTTTTTGTATACGTACTGAATTGACCATACCCTCTTTCTATTAACATTGTCTTTTCTAGATATGCTACTACAGTATGACATTAATTCTGGTCTTACATATTCTTTTGAGTGAAAGATTTACCTGATCCACATGTTGATTTTAGAGGGAAACTTGGCCCTCTTGTTTTCTTCATGCACTTGCAGGCAACTCATTAAACTGTTTCCCCAAGTATTTATAATAGTCTTGTAATGGGAGAAATCACGGGTACAAAGGGTTTGAGTCCATGCAGAACTTAAAAATTTTTAATGATGATAGAAATAATCTTCCTTCAGGAAACATACCATTATTTATTAATTCTTTTTTACTTTAAATGATTTCCATTATCAAAAGAATTGAAGTACCTATAATAAGATATAGATATCTATAAAATAGTTTAATAATGGCCAAAAGAATTAGATATCATGAATGAGAAAGGGAAATGAGAAAGAGAGTTAAAACTGTACCACAAACTAAAGTTGAGATCATTATTGTGACTTGAGTTTTAAATTCAGCAACATATATCCTGATGACCAAAAGAGAAAAATAAGGTAGCATCAAGTTTCACTTCTCAAAAGGGAATATAAATATTCTTTGAGAAGTCTTTATGTAGTGTCCGGTTGGTAGATTGTATTATACCTTTGCCCCCACTGGAGAAAATATCATTGTCATTCTCAATTAAAGTGGACATTACTGATCCAAGATCAATAGATTGGAACCTTTTATTGCATGATCCAAGCTAGCCATGCAGGGCTGACTGGACTTAAAAATATTAATTTTGAACAAAAATGCAACTGCTCTCTAAGAGACTTTTGAAGAATTATTACTTATTTGATTCTCACAAGACAAAACATTGGCCAGAGTGTCCCTAGCCCCAACATGAGTAAACCACTGAGGTGACTGACAACTAACCATCTAAGCCCTGTAATACTGAATTTTGACTATATATACCACCAAAGTAGACTTCGCAATTCTTGGAGACTACAGACAATTAGAGGTAAGAAAAACTCAAAGTTAGGATCAATGATAGCTAAACAATAATGCCACAGTTATTTACTTAACAAAATGTGCCCAAGGAAACAATAAGTTCATTCCTATTCTAGGAAATATTTTCTAAAGAAGCAAACATATTCTAATAAGGGAGTACATTTTTTTCAAAGACATTCTTTAACAGTAAGGAAAATCAATAAGGAAAGGAAAGGCAAAGAGCTCATCAGCCTTTAAATATCACCCATTCTTGAAGGGACAGATTAGAAAAAAATAAACAGAAGCCATACTAAACTTTATGAGAGAGTCATCAGACAGCATCTGAGGCTCAATAAAGAAAAAAATACAATTCCATCACATCAAGAAGAGTCCAGAATAAATGTCACTATGTCTCTTCACCTTCCAAATTCCTGTCAGTACCTCCACTGACTAAACCAGTACAAAGCCAAAGGGAAAAAAGTCCATTAATACAATTCCTAAAGACCAGTTCTGGCTCCAAAGAAATAATGTAAGATTCTGAAGAGATCAAGAGGAACAAAAGGGTAATAGCTAGCACTCATTCAGGTTGAAAATATTTTGTTTCTTCACCACATGTGTGAAACATACACAATAGGCAGAAATATATATATATATATATATATATATATATATATATATATATATATAATCTTCATCAGGTTACTTGCAAATATTTTGTTGACAACATTAATCATAAATAATAGATATCCACTGTGTGTTCACCACTACTTACCACATATAGACTTGTTATTATCAAGAGAATTTCTCAAGTTGTGGGGAGAGCATGGCTAGTTTAGGTAGGTACTGTATAAAAGTAGAAATGAAGGCACAGGATTTATCTTAAGGCTTAAGATCCTACATAAGATATGTTAGCAAAAGACTGTGTATTCTACTATAAGAATATATTGAGCAACTGAACCATTTGAAGAAAAAAATTTCTTTAAATCTTTGTTTCCTAACAAGAATTCTGAGGTAAAAGACTAAGCACAGTCGAGCGGTACAACAAAGCTAGGAGAAAGAAGTAGGTACTTCCTAGAGGTTATTAAACCAGAAGGAAAGAGAAATATCTTTTCCTAAATACGAACTGAGGTAACAATGAAATAACTTATTCAATATAAGTAAATGTCAGGAGCCAAGACATAGAACAAACTGGAGAATAGAAAACCACGCAAGTCCAGAGTAAGGCTGAGGGGACAGAGTCTTGTCCAGACTAATTACAGAGCGGGGACCATCACCACTGGTAATGTACTTGTTTTAATAGCTGAGATACACTTACAGGCATGTCAGAGTCATTGAAATGGTCTGCAGTAGGGTGAACAAAAAGCCACATGAACATTATCCCAAAGCTTTCAGGCTTCTGGCATCACCTTTAGCCTTAATATACAAATTCTATGGAAAGCCAAACATTCTTGGAAATATTCGTAGAGATTCTGAGCATGAAGATTTGTGTTCACATTTTTCCTACTCAACTCTTTTCTTCTTCCTCCTGTCTCATACCCCTGTGGTGGGCTCTAAACATAGTATCACACTACGAATACATAGATTTCCCATATCTTCTCTGGCACAAAGCTTTTGCATGTAATAGGACAATTTTGCTGTTTTCTATAAAGTTTCTCACTTCAGATCTTGCTCTGAGAATATCATCCTTTTCATCAGCAACAAAAAAGATCCCTCAAGGTGTTTGCATAAACAAAATTACTTTATATACTGAGCAACACAAAAAACTAGCAAAAGTTTTGCAATTGCAGCTTTTCTGTAATTTGCCAGCTTGACATACAGCACCCTGGCCTGCCAAAAGCACTGTAAGCAGAAAGTATGCAATTTAAAAAATATATTGTTTCCCCTATCCAGAATATATGAAAATAGACTTGGGGACTTTTCATTTTACTGTTACGTGGGGAGCAAGGATGCTCTGCCCTTCACATCCTGACCAAAATTTTCCTCTATGAAATATCCACACATTCATCATAGTTCTACTTTTGGGAATAAGCTAAAATGTAATACTTCCTTGTATCAGAACTCCAAATAGTCAAAGATAATAACCATTTGTCCTCAAATCTTTATTCCTTAAGTATTTCTGACTTCTTCACTTTCTGGCTCATGTCACATGGTCTTCATATTCATCAAAAAATTAAAAATAATATAGATCATTATATAGGGTAAACTATCTTATGAATAATTATAAAAATTATGTTAGATATTATTTCTCCCCTGTACAGAAGGAATGAAATTGTGCTCTGAATAGTTTCACTATCTAAGTTCATAGGGGTATTAAGCAGCAGAGATAACTATGGATTAAAGTTCTCTGACGTCAAATTACAGTTGCAACACTGAAACCTAGAAATTGTAACAAGGAGCTTCGGGTTTTCCATGTCCCTTTTAAAATTTGGCTTCCAGAAGTTAATCCTTGATATGGCTTACTACTTTTTCCCACAATGTTACTGGAAAACAGCCTAACATAATGTATTTCTCAACTAATGTTACTCCATTTCAAAAGAGTCTTGAGTGCCTTAACTTAAGTGTTTTCCAAATTGTGCTTTGTGGATAGGCTTTAAACAGAGCAATTCTTCTTTCATCTGTTGTGTATAGTAGGTTTCCAGGAAAGATTTCATTTAACAAATCAAATAGTTAATCTGATTAAAAATGTTTCAAAACTACAAACTTCAAAACTGTTGACTCCACCAAAGGAATGGTTAACAATTGGAATGTCACATATTAGAGGAAATGAACAAAGCAAGTATTTTAGAATCATGCTATACTACTTAAATCCCAGTTTCTTTCCTTATTAGTCTGTTGCTGCTTTACCATTGTTAGTGACTCACCACCCAACTGGGGTATCACTATGACCCAGACCAAACTACTGTGAGATAGGTCTATCCACAGAGCAATAATGGCTTTGTTTTCATCTCTCCATTGGTCACAGAAGTTGGTTGCGGCAAAACCTCAGTAAATAAAACAGTCTAATGATGTATCTACCCTAGGTATTTCTTGTTTCAGGACATGTATTTCAGTTTACTGGCTATAGAAAAGAAGTATGTGCATAAGTAGTTATGAGATCAGCTGTGTTACTGCCTCACTTTGGTCCTCTAACTGCTTTTTGCTGGTTTCCTCAGTTTTTAATAAAGCACTTATTTTTCCACTCCATTAAAGCATGACTGATATGGCTAGATCTTAAAACTCTGGCCGAGATAGAGTTCAAACGGTAATTGTCACTAGAGTTAGAAGGGAGGGCAGATACAGAGAGAAGAACTAGAATAATCTTGATAATTTTAACCATATTCCTGACACTCTTTACTGCTTTGTACACAACAGAAAAATGAAGAGAAAGCATAGAAGAAATGAAGGAAAGAAATCAAAGAAAAAGTAGATACTGGGGTTCTGAAGGATCATAAACATGAAATTCCACTCAGATACCAACTTATAATGCAAAATATATTTAAATTGACAAAGCACTAAAACCAAAGGTTTACACACATGAATGAGTATATGTAACATATTGGGACATTTTCTCAAACATGCCAAGATTTATGAAATCTGGCAACAATTCCTATGCTTTTTCTTTGTAACAACAGCTGCTAATTCCCTCTGTGATTTCTAATTACCTGATTTTCTGGGTGTTGGATCATTGTAAATATAGAAGACATTCTCTTCCTATAAGTAAAATTTTAAAATGGAGCCATCCTTGGGTTAAAACTCTCCAGGCCAGAAAGTTGCCCTTCGGTTTCTTTTGCATTCTCTCCAGAAACAAAGAATTTTCAAGCCACTCTATGCTTTAGCACCAATTCTGAAATAACTTTTCAGGAGTACAGCAAGATACTTATTCTTTCTTTCTCTCTGTTTTCTCTTATTTAAAATGGGTATAAGGTTAGATAATATCCAAATTTCAATCAAGGTATTTACTATGTATTTAAGTGTATTCCTTTTAATTGTTAGATTTACTTATATTCAGTCTCATACTCTGAAAGAAGTATAGGGTGCATAACGATTTTGATCTAACAACCCAAAATAGAGATAACAGAATACCCATGTTTATTGTAGTATTATTCACAATAGGTAAGATAGGGAATGGCCCAGGTACCCATCAATGAATGAATGAATAAAGAAAATATAGTATGTATGCACAATGGTATATTATTAAGTTATAAAGAAGAATGAAATTCTTCCATTTTGGAGGAAAATGTGTGGAACCGGAGAGCATCATGTTAAATGAAATAAGCAAGATACAGAAAGACAAGTATTGCACATATTCTCTCATAAAAGAAAACATTCAAAAAGGAAAAAAAAAGATGACCTGAAACTAGAAGAATCATTAGGGTCTGGGAAAGGGCTGAAAATGATCAACATGCAATGCATGTATGTATGGAAATGTCAAATGAATTCCATTAATATGTGTAATTATAATTTTTATATTTCTAAAAGGGACTTGTGGTATAGCTCATGGGACTTGTGGTGCAGTATATGTTTAGCATACAATGACCCCTGGCTTCAATTTCCCATACCACATGTCTTGGTTACTTTTCTCGCATGGCTGAGCCAAAATACTTGATACCCAAAATGAAGGAAGGAAAGGTTTATTTAGCTTACAATTTTTGGAGGTTTTCGTCCATACTCAGCTGGTTCCAAGGCAGGGTGGCATGGCTGAGGGGCAACTATTCATGGAAGCTGCATGCTACAGCACCCAAAAGGGCAAAAGGGAAAAGCACACCTCCTTCTCTCCCTTATATTGCATGCTGGCTACTAGCCTCTGGGAGGGTGCAGCACTCACACTACCAGTCCCAGCAGTAGGCAATGAACCCATCACAAATACTAGATTCAGTCACCTTTGAAAGGCCCACCACCCATGACCACATGAAGCTTTGGGGGGACTCCCAGACACAAACCATATCACCACCCTCACAAACAACAAAAACATTTGTACAAGTATAAGTACCTATCTGGATATTTTCAGTGAATTCTACTAAACAATTAGGGAAATATAACACAATTATATCCAAATACATAGAAGAAAGATTATATCTATAGTTATCCTGATACTAAACCAGATGAAGACAAGACTCATGAATTATCTGTTTCATGAATATTGATGATAAATTCTAAATAAAAAATATTATCAAAGCAAATTCAAAGTACATATAAAAGATCACATATCATAACCAAGTGGGATTTATTCTGGAAATGTAAGACAAATTTGGCATTCAAAAGTCATGAAGGCTCTTCACCACATCAACAGATTAAAGAAGAACAAATCATTTCATCATAATAGATGCAGAAAATGTTTTTGACAAATTTAAGCATCCATCTATGAATACAGTTTTAGCAAACTAGCAATCAAATGGAGTTCCCTAAATCTGACAGAGATCATCTCTGAAAAACCTACAGTTAACACACTTCATGATGCAAAACCGAATAGTTTCTACTTAAAATAAAAAGAAATAAATTAGTCTGTTCTCATCAACGTCATTCAACAAATTAGAGGTCCTAGCCAGAGCAATAAGCCAATAATAATAAAATACATGCATATTGGAAAAGAAGGAATAAAATCAATGCTATTCACAAATAAAATGAGCATTTTAAAAAACCTAAAGAAATTTTTCAAACGCTTCTAGGATAATAAGAGAATTTACAAGGCTCCAGGATACAACAACAATGCACAGAAATCAACTGCATTTCTATACAACAGCAATGAAGTGATAGCATGTATAATCATCACCAAAACATCAACCATTAAATATAAATATAACAAAATATGTATATAGTCCATATGCCATAAATGACAAAATATTAGTTAGAAAAGCTTAACCCCAAAAATGCAGAAATATGCTATGTTCATGGATTAGAAAACTTGACATAGTAAAGGTCAATTTTTTCCCAAATGGATTTATATGATTAATTTCAATCCTAGTTAAAATGTCTGATGGTTTTCTCTATAGGAATTTACAATTATAAAATTTATATAGAAAATTGAAACATCCTCTGATTTCCAGTTAATATAGTGATTTCAGAATCATGATAAGAATAATAACAGCAGAATTTCTTGATAAGACATAAATAAAGGGCCAGGTGTGATGGTATATGACTGCAATCTCAGAACTTGGGGGGCTGAGGCAGGAGGATCACTGTGAGTTCAAGGCCAACTTGGGCTTCATAGTGAGTTCAAGGCCAGTCTGAACTGCATAGTGAGACCTTATTTTAAAGAAGAATCCATAGATAAAGGGATGACTGTGATATTTATTAAATATTTTAGATTAGTAATGCTTGACAAAGTAAAAACACAGAGTAGACATGTTATAAATTTTCACATTATATCACCCACGAAGCACCTGAAACAGGATTAGTACCAAACGAAACTATAAAATTGTTTACATATTTCTTTGGTGCCTCTATCCTTCCTCTTCTTGGATTTACCTTAATGCATTTACCTCTTTTCATTAAATCTTCTTTTCTAGAAAAAGAGTAAGATGCTAACAAATGACATTTTAAAATGCTATCCTTCTAAAGCAAAGAGAAGTGCTGAAGGGAAAGACCATTTGATAGGCCAGACACTTCTATATATATTATCCCATTCAATCTTTACAAAACCCACGTGAATTAGGAGATACTATTCCCATTTTATAGAGGGGAAAATTGAAGCCCAGACGGATGAAAGGATTTCTCCAAAGCCCTATCACACAATCTGCTAGGAAACAGCAGAGCTAAGATTAATACCGAAGCTTGTTAAGTTCCAAAGCCCACGTTCTTGCTGTCACAGCAAGCTACCTCTCCAAGTAGGAAGAGGCTGTACTTGCAGTAGGAATAACTGCTTTAAACTAAAAGAAAAAACCTAGAGATAAAATATATAGAACTTCACACATTTGTGCATGCGTGCATACCCACTCTCTCTCTCTCTCTCTCTCACACACACACACACACACACACACACGAGTATATGTAAAATTAGTGAAATCTTTAGTTTTTTTGTTTTTTTGTTTTTGGTACCGGGGATCAAACTCACAACCTCGCGCTTGCCAGGCAGGCGCTTAAGCCACTGAGCTAAATCCCCGGCAATTAGTGAAATCTTAATAAAGTTTTGGTCTTAACAGTATTGTGTCAACTTCTTAGTTTAATAATACACTATACTGTAAGATATTAAAATTATAGGAAGCTGATTGAAGGTTACATGAGTCTGTTGTATTTTCAAATCTTTATGTGAAACTATAATTATTGCAGAATAAAAAGTTAAAAGTCTCTAATAAAGATGTGGCATAAATTAAATAAAATGAAGAATAGACTTACATTGTTTTTTAGGAAAAGATAGGTTCTCCAATTCCTTTAAGTCATACCACAATGCTGCCTATCAACTGCCCCATGTAAGGTGGCACTTTTGCCAGAAGTCCACTGTGGTTGTACAAAAAACTAGTTCATTAGATGGAAAGCAGGAGCCTGACCTTTTCCTATGGGACTGATGCATAATTCACAGGAAGTTCCATCTCTGACCAATTCTTTTCCTAGTGAACACGACATATATTACATGATGCCTTCCTCCCGCAACTATCTTCAACCCTATATCTGGTTGGGTGTGCATATTGCCACCTAAGACGATCATCTGTGTGAAGGAGAAAAATGGAGATGGATGATTTTTACTGGATTCTTCTAATAGATAGGTTGATTGAATAAGGAGAATTAGTTAAGGAATTAGAATGCCCTAGTCTATGACTATGGCTTAATGGTCCTGAGCTATTTATCTAACATGAGTTTGCCTCAGTTTCCTCATCTATAAAATAGACACCTGACTTCACATAATCACATGACTTAATGGCTGATCACAATTTTATAGGCCTAATTGTCTTATCACTAAACACTGAGGACTGATTTGAAGAGAGTTTATTGTGCTGAACACCTTACATTGTGTGTGCAGCTAGAAAGTGACAAGCAAAAGGCCCCTTATGCAGTTGTTTTGCCACAGTATATTTACAAATCTCCATGCAGGAATGTGTTTAGTTATTCTCCATGGTCTGTGTATGTATTTTAGCTCCCAGCCCAAGCTGTGTGTGGTAAAATTAATACTTGGAGCTGCTGAATTATAAGACTAGAGGTTTTCATTAGAGGTCCCACTGTTATTCACAGCTCCAGATTTATAAATTCATGGAACATTAACTGCATTTCTCTGTGATTTGTGTCTGATTCTGTTTTTCACACATGATGTGTAAGTGAAGTGCACTATCCCCAGATTCCATCAATGACCTGATAAGCCTATATACTTACACTTCTACATAACTGTTTTCACATCCTAAAGATATAAAAAACCTAGTGATATGAAGATAAATAGAAAACATATATTTCACAAGGCTGTTGGTTTTACCAACTTAAGCTAGAAGAGCGGTTCAAAGCCAGCTAACTGGACTCTGTAAGCAGAAGTACAGGTAAAATGATCAAGTTTTCTTGGTGATATTCAAGGAAATTTATTTTCCTGCTTTTATTTTTTCGTATTTCCTTCAAGGACAGTTGTTCTCATTGCTATGGGGAAAAATTGCTATCAGTATTTGATGCAATGAGAATTGCTACAGTTATACAATATTCCTAACAAACATCCCTCAGGCAAGGACCATGCTACTATGTGGGTAGCACTAAATTTCATGAAACTTCATACTCACATCTGAATGTTTGCCTGTTTCCAAAATTAATATGTTAAGATCTAATTACCAATATGATGGTATTAGGAGGTAGGGCTTCTGAGAAGTGATTAGGTCATATGTAGAGCTTTATGAATCGCATTACCCTCAAAAAAGATGCTAAAGAGCTTTTCTGGGTTGTTTGTTTGCTTGTTTGTTTGTTTTAAAGAAATAGGTTTCACACTATATTGCCCAGAATGGCCTTGCATGCCTGAGCTCAAGTGATTCTCCTGCCTCAGCCTTCTGAGTAGCTAAGACTACATGCTCCCACCACACATATCACTTTGCTTTATGCCTTTTACCATGTGAGGAGATAGAAGACACTATCTATAAACAAGAATGTAGATCCTCACCAATGAATCTGCCTGCACCTTGACTTGTACTTCCTAACTTTCAGAACTGAGAAATAATTTTTGTTGTTTACAAGCTACTCAGGGTATGGTGTTTTGTTATAATAATTCAAACAGGCTGATACCTTGGCTGTGGAGATCTTATATAACTGGTCGGAAAGGATGATTTTTCAGTAGAACAAGCAGGTGATTCCTCTTGTTTGTGAACTTGGCCATCAAATTAAGTGGCAAAAGGACACAAAAATGAATAAAGCATTAGAACTGTTGCAGTTTTTAAAAAGATAGTCTTATATGTACCCAGACCTGTCTGATTAGTAGGGTAATCACCAGCTTACACACAAACTGGAACTATTAGCTGCACCTACAATAGCACTATGAATAAGGAAAACCGGTGCTATCACTATTTTCCAATTGAATTCCTTGAAACTTAGAAAGTAAGACTTACCCAAAAATACACTAAGAAAATAGAGACAGAACTGTAACGCAAGTCTGGGCAATTAGTTCTGGAAAAATTAACAAGCAATAAATTTTATAAATTAAGTATAATGAAGTCAGCAAGCTAGTTGTGTGTATACATACTCTGGAATGTTTACAATCGTTATATCATTACTCCTACAGTGTCAAATGCTTGGTAGTTGTGCAAAATATATATACCTGTCAGCTGTCATGAATGCATTGGCTTCAGCAGGGCCTTATCTCACTTTAAATACTTCACAAAAGACACCACAGGGTATGTTAGACTATATATCTTCCTTTTACTTTAAATAACTTACACCAAGTGCCAGAGATGCATTTCATGTTTGAAAATGAACTCAAAAATGCAGCATTTAAAAGAATATATTAGAAATATTCCAGAACTTGAAACTTCCACACTAAGGAAGAGAAACAGCATGCAAATTCATCCTTCAAGCATCCTTCAAGTCTCATAGTCCAGCGCTAGTAAAACCCGGCCAAAGACTGTTAGATATTAGGTAATAATTATCAAGCCTGTGTTAAGGTTATCGAAACACAGTACTTTTTCCACCAAAGCTTTATAAATACAAAAGTCTTCCCCAGCCAGTACCCATGGAAACCATTCTCTCTGCAAAAATTGTCCTAGCAGGGAACAAGCTAGCATAACTCCAAGTTACTCTTTCAAGTGCAGTGTGAGGCTAAAAATGATTTCTTCAGGGTTTCTATCTCACGAGTATCCCTTGATTTGAACATTTTCTTCCTATAGTCACTCCTTTACCCAATCCCCAAAGAAATTTTAAAAAATTAAATTTTAGAACCTCAAAAGAAGTCAAATGAAGACTCACTCTATCTAAACAAACAAGAGGTGATTCACTGGTTGATTTGTCCTCCCAAAGTGGCAGAGGAGGATTTATTGCTTGTATCAGTTGTCCTTTAATCTGACCTGCAAAGCAAGCAGATTTAAAGTAGCCTTAGCTGCTTGGAGCTGTGATGTTTTGGCTCAAATCCAAAACCACTTTCAGTATTTGAATTTTATACACACACACACACACACACACACGGCAGGGGGAGGTCTTTGCCACACAAAGGTCATTCAGTATCAAAATCATTAAATTAAATTCTCTCTAAAATTAGGCCTTATTATTAAGACAAATTAAATAATAACTAAATACACTGAGCAGAGCCTGTGCTTTAGAAATATGTATTCACTGTTCTGGCACTCCTTAGGAAAAAGCTGGCTATCAACAAGGAAATATTGTTTTCATTTTGCGGTTGAAATCCTTCTTCTCTCCCTCAGCCCCACTGTCACGTACCCACCACAACCACCACAACCATAAACGTAAAACCTAGACAGATTCAGAAAATCAAATCAAAGGTCTAATGCCTTGTTTTTGTATCTATTAGCATTTTAGCTATAAATTGCTTGTCTTTCATTTTCTAGCAGCTTCTCTGAGTCAAAGTCAGTTTCCATTACATAATTCCACAGCATGCGTCATTATGCATGGCTTATAGTTCTTTAGGGAAAAGAGTAGAATGTAAAAGTTCCAGCCAAGCACACATTATCAAACTAAGCAGGCAGTGTGGGCAGGTGATATATAACCTTGGACATGACATCAGTGTTTAAGGTAGAAACTTCTCCCATAAAATATTGAATGAAAAGAAGAAGAAGAAACTGTACCTAATATCTCACAGTGCCAAAGCATGTTAAAGTCTCATTGCTGTTATCACATTGCTAATGTTAAATGTTGAGTAGAAAATGAAAATATTGCCCTTCAAACAATTTTTTTATTCCAAGGAAGAGGCCTTCCTACTCACACCAATATAAATCAGAAAACTCCGTTAGTTTTCTATGATTTGATCACAACATGCAATTCCTCTAATCAAGAATACTAATAATACATTCTATTGTTCAGGTTTTCAATGAGTTCAGATGGAAGGAGAGTAACAGGACAAAAATAAAAAGTGAATTTCAACCACTGATTCTCTCTCACCTCACTACTTATGCAATATTAGTCCTCCCCTATTTTGTGTCACAATTAATCAGAAAATGACCCATAAATACCATGTTCATTCTTACTTCTGTGGTTCCATTCATAATGATTTAGGAGTCTCCCTTGAATTATTTTATTTTATCTTCTCCATGAAGTCATTCACTATCTTTCAATAAACATTCATCCATCAGTTCCTCGACTTCTATATCAGCCATTTTCAAATTTTAACATGCACCAGAATTCCCTGGAAATTTGTGGAAACATAGATTACTTGGACATCTTCCCCTAGAGTTTGTGAATCAGTAAATCTAGAGTAGGCCATGTTAATTTGTATTGCCAAGAAACTCTGAGGTAGCACTATTACTGCTGGCCTATAGGCCACACTCTAAAAACCAACAATCTACAGTACTTATTTTTAGTATATCTAGTACTTGATTATAATTATCATTATTCAGTTGAGTTGCCAACAAATGTGTGTATAAAACAAGACTTTATGCAGCAAAGAACAAAAAATCCAATGTAAACTGGTTGAAACAAAAAAGAATTCACATTCTCACTTAAGTGGAACATCCAGATACTGGTTGATCTAGTAACACAATGATGTCTTCAAGGACTCAATTTCCCCACATCTTTTTATTCTGCCATCCTTAGAAGTACCTATAACTGGTACGTCTCCTGGAAATAATATATTTGCCATCTAAAATCAGGACTACATGTGTTCTTATTAATATCCAGAAGAACACAGAGAAATTCTTACCATCATTTCAAACAAGAGTATTAAAATTCACTCTGACTGGATGGCCTGAAGCAAGTGCAGTTAAGGAAAGGAGTAGATACTAGAAGGAAAATCTGAATATTATTAAGAAGGTTATAAAATGGATCTTGCAGCTGCATTACTCCACTTTCTACCTTCATCAATATATAGTGCTTGTTTTACATATGCTTCTCCTCTTTGTCAAAATCTTCCTTTCCTGTCTTTTATAAAGATATCAATCATTGTGGACTGAAGGTGCTAGTCAGTGAGGGAGGGGGAGGGAAAGAGAGAGACAGAGACACAGACAGAGAGACAGAGAATGGAATATCATTTAATTATAAAAATAAAGTCTTGATATTTGCAGCAAATGGGCAGAACTGGAAAACATTATATTAAGTGAAATTAGCCACATTTAGAAAAGCAAAAAGAGCATATTCATTCTATATATGACCTTTAAGAAGTTGATCACAAAGTAAGAGAGTGTCCAATAGTAACTACTAGAGAGAAGCTAAGAAGGGAATGGGTGGAATAGAGGGAAGTTGGATAAGGGGTGCTAAAACATAGTCAGGGGGAAGGAACTAGTTTTAGTGCTCTACAGCACAGTAGGGTGACTAAGATTTATAATAGTATATATTTTATGAAGTAGAAGAGAGGAACTTGCAGCCTCCAAACATACAGAAACGATGAGATTAAAATGTTAATTACCTTGATTTGGTCATTTACACTGCATACATACATTGCAATACCACACTCTTCCTAATAAATATACAATTATTACATGCCAATACAAAAGAAAATTTAAAAAATAAAGTTATGGACCTTAAAGTAGGGTTATTATTGTGGATTATCTAAGTGGGCTCAATTTCATCACATGAGCCCTTAAAAGTATAAAACATCCCCAGATTGGAGTGAGAGAGAAGAGAAAGAGAGACACAATCAGAATAGTGTGCTAGAAGAAGCAAGAAGAGTTAAAGAGAAAGATGAACTCAATCCATATTGGCTGGATTTCAAAGGGGAAGAAGGGAAACAGGAGCCAAAGAATGCAAGTAGCTCTTAAATGCTGAGAGCAGCCCAGGTGACAGTCAACAAGGCAATGAGGGCCTCAGGCCAACAACCACAAGGAACTGAATTGTGCCAACAATCTCAGTGAGCATGAAAATTCTCTTCTAGAACCTCCAAAAAGGAACACAGCCCCGACAACAGCTTGATTTTAATACAGTAAGACCCTTACCAGACTTCTGACGTGCAGAACAGTAAGATAATAAATTTATGTTATTTTAAGCCATTATGCTTATGGCAGTTTGCTGGAGTAGCAATAGAGAACTAATGCAATATGTAAATATTACCATTACCACTTACAAACCAAAAAGAAAGTATTACAGTACTATTATTGATATAGAGGAATGAAACTCCCAAACTACTATAGGTCCGGTACAAGTTTGTGCTCCCTAAAATCGAAGAACGAATTTCTTCGGAGGTCTTCAACGGAGGTTAAGAGCAGAATATACTTACTGAGAGAAAAAAAGCTGCTGTCTGAGAGAGACAGAAGGGGTCAGGAGTGCATTGCCAAAGATTCTGTCTTTTCTGGGGATTTTTATAGAGTAAAACCACAAAGTGAGTCAAGTCCAAGGTGAGGAAAACCTAAGAACTCACAAGGTGGATATAAGGTGGCACAGAACTATGGTTAACCAATAAGATTAATTGTTCAGGTAAAATTGATTAAATTGGGGACAAATGAGGAATCAATTCATGTAGCAAGGGGGCATGCTTAAAGAGCAGTGACTCTTCCTTTAGGGGGTTGGAATGGTAACACATGGCTTTCTCCAGGTGATAGAGACCTATTTAAAATATCAGTCCTTAGGATGTGGGTGCATTTGTTTGATCTTGTGTCTTGAGGCCTGGCCCACAGCAGGAGGTGTCTGTCTCCCCCACAGTTGCAAGGTGTCTGGGCTTCTGCACTGGCACCTTTGAGGACCTAGCTCTGTCTCACTGCCTGTAATATTTTATCTAACTCAGTTACCTGTAACACTATGACTACGACTACACAAGTATTAATTAATAGAACAGGAATTTAAAAAGAAGCATGCCTGAAAGTAGAGCCAATGCCCAGCATCACAAACAAAAATAAAACCAACTTGTTTGGGTTCTGAGGAGATAGAGAATTATTTTAAAGAGCACACTTATAATCCCTGCACTTGGGAGATTGGGGCAGGAGGATCATTGCAAGATTGAGGCCAGCCTGGGCTACAAAGTGAGCTCAAGGCCAGCATGGACTGCATAGTGAGACCCTGTCTCAAAAAGACAAAAATAAATAAATAAATAAACTACTCTACTTCATTTTATATTTTGTTTTCTCCTTGCCTCTGTCTCCATATAAGAAAAAATATGAAATATTTAAACTTGAGTCTGACTTACTTCACTTAAAAATTATATTTTCAAGGTTCATCCATTTGCTTATGAATGGCTCAAGTTTATCTTTTTATTTTATTTTAAAATAAAAATAATGATATAGAATTTCAAAACAAAATAAGGAGATTAACATTGATTAATATATTGCATACTGTTACCTTCAAAGTAGTTGTTTAGATTACAAGATATAGACATGAAAAAAATGATCTAACAATCAAACAATGAAAGCACAAATTGTTCAAAAATAAGTAACAACTAGGATGGGGGAAAGGAGAAAGGAAAGAAAGGAAAAGTATATATATATATATATATGGCAAAGTAGCACTCCAATTAATTTGTTGAAGGGCATATATGCTGTCTCCATCATCTAGGTATTATGAATTCTACTACTGTAAACATGAGTATGGATGCATCTCTGTAATATTATGTCTAACTCTTTGGAGAAGACACCTAAAAGGAGGATAGCTAGATCAAATGGAATTTCTATTTTTAATTTTTTGAGGAATCTCCACGCTGATTGCCATAGTGGTTTTACTAGTTTACATTCTTACCAACGGTGGAGAAATTTTCTACTTCCCCCACACCCTTGCCACCATTTATCATTTGAATTTTGATGATGGCAGTTTTTTCTGGGGTAAGATGACATCTCAGTGTACTTATCATTTGCTTTCCTCTAATGGTCAGCAATATTCAACAGCTTTCAATGTGTTAATTGGCCATTTGCATTTCTTCTGAGAAGTGTCATTTCATTTCAGCGTCCTGTTTTTGATTGGATCTTTTATTTTGGGAACTCTACTTTTTTTAGTTCTTTATGTATTCTGAATGTTACTCCTCTGTCTGATGAATAGCTGGCAAAAAATTTCCTTTTGCTCTAGGTTGTCTTTTCTTACAGTTGGTGGATTCCTTTGCTGTGTAGAAGCTTTTTAATTTGATGTGATCTCATTTGTTGGCTCAATATTATTTCTTGTGGCTCTGAAGTTCTGTTAAGAAGATCCTTGCCTACACGTATGCCTTTGAGAGTTTTACCTATTTTATCTTCTAACAGATTAAACATTTATGTTCTAAAATTTATATATTTGATTCATTTTTATTTTTCCTTAGTATATGATGAAAGACATGGGTCTAGACTCAGTCTTCTGCATGTGAATATCCAGTTTTCCCAGCATCATTTATTACATTTATCTTTCCTCCAGTGTATGTCCGTTGCCCCTTTTTCAACGATCAAATTGCTGAATGAACCTGGGTTTTTTTTTAATTTTATTTAAAGAGAAAAAAAAACAAACAAAACAGAATAAAGGGTAGCAACAATACAGAATTCCAAGGAAAAAGGGAAAAGAACCAAAAAAAACCACTAAGAAATCATTACTTGACAAATTACATACTGACATCTTGGAAATAGTTGTTCAAATTACATAATTAAAAAATGCAAAGTATACATTCAAACAGTGATGCTGTTAACAGTTCTGCTCCATGATCTGACAAAAACAGCAATATGGTCATCCATCTTACACACTCAAACATACATGCAATTATATCAAAAGGGTAAAATGAAACACAACAAAACAGAACAAAGCGGGTCACAAGAAAGCAATGTAAGAGACATAAATTTCAAAGCTTGACAATCAGAGATATTCACTTTCTATCACATTGACACTTGTTTTCTTCCTAATAGTTGTCCATATTGTCACCTACAGGAAGTTCACATGAAACAACATAGTATGGAACTGATCTAAGTGGTACAAGGAAGGCGTTTCAGGTCTTCAAGACCAGACAATAGGGAAGCCAAGAATGGCTGTCATACTGTCACTCATTCTCCTCAAAACAGCTGTCCATACCTTCATGTGTGTTGAACTTGAAAAAAACAAAACAAGCTAAAATCACTTTGAACAAAGAATTAGAGTATTGCTGGATTTCACATCATGACATTATGGAGTCAGCTGTGGATACTGTAGTGTCTCTTTTTCTTCAAAATAGTTGTTCATTTCAACATGCATTATATAGTTGGTTCTTGTAAACTGTTTATAAGCTCTACACATGCATGAATCTCTACATGTATATCTATCCTTTCAGTGTTAGAGGGAAAAACAAAACAAAGCAACACAAAGCAAAACAATTCCTAGAAAAGCATGAAGTAAAAAGTCATATGAAACCACAATACAAGGTGATCTACAATGGTTACCATGATGTCTCAGCAGTATATAACAACATTAATAAAAACAAAGCATTGGAGATATTATAAGAATAGCAGAAATAGTTGTCATCTTCAGTGTAGTTGCCTATACTCTTAGACTTGATGCTATCAATCGTAACAGATTTGAATGAAATCAGTCGATACAAGATAGCACTCTAACAAACCAGATTCAAATAAGATCAGTCATAAGACAGTATAAGTTATACAGGGCTTCTGGTTAAGTTGATAGGAAATTAAGGATGATTACCATATTATGCCCTCTTATTTTTGGGATAGCTGACCTTGTCCTCGAGTCTAGTGTAAGTAGACAAACTGGAGTAGCATGTAATCCATCCAAGGAGAGTGATGAGAATAATGTAAATTTTAAATCTTGTTACCCCATTAACAATATCCTCTGCCATCCTTTTTTAGACAATTCCTCCCCTTTCACTCCCATGAGGTACACTATTATTTTGGGTCCCACTGCCTCCCTATATAGAGCAGCTCAATGGACCCTATCTCTTGATCTACTCTGCCTGTATTTTTCTCTGTTAGTATTTTGAGGCCCTCTATACTAGAGATTATAGCCAAACTTCTCTGCCTCATTTCTGCTATTCTATTATTCTACCATTGATAGTGTATTTTTCTCTTCCACTCCAGTGTCTGCCTCATTCACTGAGGCCTCTCTGTCACTGTTCCTGAAATGCTCGTATTCTTTTTCTCTCTTTTCAAAATGTCCTTTAGTATTTTTTGTAGGGTTGGATTGGTGGTCACAAATTCTCCCAGTTCCTCTTTTTCATGGAAGCATCTTTTTTCTCCATTAATTTCTAGAGAGAGTTTTGAAGGATACATCAATCTGGGCTGGAGGTTGTTCTCCTTCAGGGCTTGAATTATTTCACTCCAAGATCTTCTTGACTTGATGGTCTGTGTTGAGAGATCTGCCATGATTTTGATGGGTTTTCCTTTATAGGTTATCTGTTTCTTTTCTCTGATGGCTTTTAATATTCTGTTCTTATATTGAATTTCTGGGATCTTGATTATTATTTGTCTGGGTATAGCTCTGTTTTGGTGGCTGGAGTTCTGTATCCTTCATACATCTGCATATCATTTCCTTTGTCTATGTTTGGGAAGTTTTCCTTAATAATTTCTGTGAATAGCCTTTGCAGTTCTTCTGTTTTGACTCCTGGTTCTTCATTCACATGCTTTATTCTTAAGTTATAGATCCTCTTGTCGTCCTCTAGCCTTCCAATTGTTACTGCCTGCTCCCTTGTTATTTTTAAGAGAACTTCCCTTTCATGATCACACATTGCAAGCCTGTGTTCAATTTTTGAGTGTCTATCTTTGGTTTCTTTCAAGGAGTTTTGCCAACTTTCTATGGAGTCTTTAGTTTGCTGGGAATCTCTTTGAATCTGCTTCATGAATTCTAGGTTTGCTTTATATTCTTCATGGAATGTTTCTCTCCTTTTGTGTTCCTCTATTCTTCTGTCTGTGACTTCTTGAGAGATGCCCAGGCTTTCTTTTATTAATCTTCTTATCTCTTATTTAACTTGAATTAGTATTTCAATTTTGATCTAGTTTACGAGGTCCCGAAGATATCTCTTTGTGTCCACTGACACTGTGTTTGATGTTTCATGTTTGCTGCCCTCAATCTCTTTTATATTTACCTCTCCTGGATCAATATTCTCAGGGTTGGGGGCTGGAGGCTTTTTCTTATTTCTCCCTCTTGTCATGTTTTTGGTTCCTTCCATACAAGTGTATAGTGTAATTCCCACCCCCGTTTCTTGTTGGTTAGGGTTCTTCTGGAGCATGTAGGCTAGGGGCTTCTGCCCTCTGCCGTCCGCTATCAGAGAGTGAAGTTCAAGCAAGGGCAGTGTGCACTGGCTCCTCCTCTCCGGGCCAGTCGACCTTCGCAAGCCTTCACTGTGTCAGTGTGCACTGACCTCAGGGAACTAATTGATTTGTGACAACCCACTGGGTCCCAGCCCAGTCCAAGCAGATTCCACCAATCTGCTCTGCGAGGGGAGCAACCAACTGAAGCCGCTTCCTTACCGAGCCAGGGCTTTCCTGCCCAACTCCAATATGTCGTCTAGTTGGTTGCCCCAGTCCCGCAGGAGGTTCCCATTCCTATCACTGCGTGTTGATGCCAGTCCCCGAGAAGCGCTGGGCTCCCCGACCTCTGACCTCAGTGCGGCTGCAACACAAATTCACAGTGCCGCTGGGTGGGTCACGTTCAGGGCAGGTTCCTGGTGAGCTGCACACAGGGCTGTTCAGCTCCACACTTCTGGCTGCTCAAGCCAGTGGCTTCGGCGTGAGTTTGGTCACTCAAGTGGATCTTGGGCACGATTTCAGGCAGCTAGGCGACAGTGCAGTGCTTGCCAATCTTAGCTTCTCTAATGGTAGCCCCAGGACCTCGTATTTGAGCAGTCTCTTTCCTTTCAGTTTCTTTCTGGGTTGAGAGAGTCCATCTCGCTCTGTTTGGATCTCTCCAGGGTATTCTATTCTGGCATTTGAGCTGTCTCTTTCAGAGAGGCTCCATATCCTGCTGCCTCTAGGTCTGCGATCTTTGAAAAGCCCCCCTGGGGTTGTTTTTGCTTCCTCTATTCTGCTCCACTGATCCACATGCCTATTCTATTGGTGTCACTACCATGCTATTTTAATTGCAGTAGCTTTGTATTATAAATTCAAATCTGGACTTGTGATTCCTCCTGCTTTGCTTTTGTTTCCCAAGATTTCTTTTCCTATTCTGGGTCCCTCCTGATTCCGTATGAATTTTAGGATATTTTTTCTCTAGATCTGTGAAAAATGCTGCTGTTATTTTGACTGGGATTCCATTAAATCTATATGTCAGTTTTGGAAACATAGACATTTTGATTATATTGGTTTTTCCTATCCAGGAACAGAGAATATCTTGCAGTTTTCTGATGTCCTCCTGGCTTTCTTTTTTCAGAGTGATGCAATTTTCATCACAGAAGTCTTGGATTTCCTTGGTTAATTCCCAAGTATTTAATTTTTCTTGATGCTATTGTGAATGATATTGTTTTCTAATTTCTTTCACACTGACTTCATTACTAGTGTATAGGAATTCTATTGATTTTAGGTGTTTAGTTTGTATCCTGCTACATTGCTCAATTTGGTTATTAATTCTAAGTAAACTTCAGTGGAATTTTGGGGTCTCATAAGTAAAGGATCATGTCATTTTCAAATAATGACACTTGGACATCATCATTTCCTACACATATCCCTTTTACTTCTTTGTCTTTGCTGATTGTTCTGGTTAACATTTCAAGGTGTGTTTGTAGTGAACACTATAACAGGAGTGGTTATAGTGAGCATGTTTTTCTTAATCCTAATTTTAGAGGAAAAGCCTTCAGTTTTCCCCATTTAAGATGACATAAGCAGTGAATTTGGTCATAAATATATTTTACCATATAGATATAAGGTCTTTCTATGCATATTTTCTTCATGTCTTTATCATGAATGGATGTTGGATTTTGTCAAACACTTATTCTGTATCTATTGAGATTTGTCCTTGTCCTTGTATCTGTTAGTGATGAATTGCATTTATTGATTTGCATATGTTGAACTACCCTTGAATTTCTGAGACAAAGCCTACTTAGTCATGGTGTATGATCTTTTTGATGATTTGTTGCATTCTGTTTTCCAGTATCTTGTTGAGGAATTTTTCATATATATTCATTAGAGAGATCAGTCTGTAGTTCTCTTTTTTGGTTGGATCCTTGTCTGATTTCAAGTTCAGGGCAGTGCTAGTTTCCAAGAGTAATTTTGAGATTACTCTTTCCCTCTTGATTTCATTAAGGCATTTGAGCAGTACTGATATTAGATCTTTCCTAAAGTTCTTGTAGAATTTAGTAGTGAATTCATCAGGTCCTGGGTTTTTCTTAGTTGGTAGTATTTTTGTTGTTGTTGTTGTTGTTGTTAATTTACTACTTCAATTTCATTGCTGGTTATTGGATTGGTCAAGCTTTGTAAGTCTTCTTGGTTCAGTTTGGTAATTTATATGTATGTAGGAATGTTTGTATTTTTTCCAAGTTTTCCAATTTTTTGGCATATGTCTGTGAAATAGTTAATAATTTTCTGAATTTTGGTGATGTCCATTGTGATTTTACCTTTTCATTTCTAATTGAATTGTGTCCTTTCTTTCCTTTTTTGCTAAAATTGGCTAATGATTTGTCTGTTTTAGTTACTCTCCTAAAGAGCTAGCTGTTTGATTCATTGACTCCTTCTTTGTTTTCTTCGTCTCCATTTCATTGATTTCTCCTTTGGTCTTTACAATTTTCTCCTTTGTACAAGCTCTGGCAATGGATTGTTTTTACTGGGCCAGTGAAATGCTTCATTAGATTATTTATTTGCACTCCATCTGTCTTTCTAATATAGGCATTCACAACTACAAACTTCCCTTACCAGACTGCTTTCATTGTGTTCCATAAGTTCTAGTGTATTATATTAGCATTATCATTTAATTCTAAGAACTGTCTTAATCCTTAATTTTTTGTGACCCACTGATAATTTAATTTCCATACACTTACACAGTTTCTGCAGTTTCTTTGCTACTGATGTCTAATTTCATTGCACTATGATCTGATAATATGCATGATGAAAGTTCCCTTTTTTTGCACTCACTTATGTATGCTTTTTTAGTTATGACGTGGATTATTTTGGAGAAGTTACCACATGCTGCAGAACATAATGTTTTTCTGTTGGTGTTAGGTGATATATTGTAGTTTTTGCCATATTTATGTTTTATTATTGCATGTTTGCTGCACATAATGATTTCATTCATCATGTAAGATGTGAACATGTAAATGGCACATCTTAATTTTTTTTGTCCTCTTCTGTCCCCTGCTTCCTATACACATTTACAGAAGCTCTATATCCACTTTTCATTTCAATTCCTTTTTAATAAAAACCTTTTCCTTCCTTCTCTCCCCATCCCCCATCTCTTGTTCCCCTTCCCATTTAAACTAGTTCTTTCTAATTCCTAGTATCTCTTTCCAATTTTTATTTATATTTTGGATTCCTCACAAAAGTGAAAAAAATGTGATTATTTAAACTTGTGTGCCTGATTTACTTCACATAAGTCCATTTGCTCAAAGGTTTCATTCAACATCTGATATTTCTTTGTTATATTTTTTATGTTTAGATGATCTGTTTGTGACACCGGGATGCTGACATCACCCACTATAATTATATTCAAGTTTATCTGATCTTTTATGCCCATTAATGTTTGTTTTATAAAGTTGGGTGCCCCATGGTTTGGTCATATATGTTTATATAGTTATAGTTATATTGCTCTTCTTTGTATCTTTGGTCAGCTTTTCTTAAAGTCTACTTTGAGAACAGTGAGTTACTACTGCTTGTTTTCAGGTACCCAATGCATGTAATATTGTTTGCCATCTTCATATTTTAATCTATGAATTTCTTTTGGGGGGAGATATGTTTCTAGTATGCAACATAGAGTTGAATTTTGTTTTGTGATCCATTCTGCTAATCTGTTTCTTTGTACTGGCAAGTTGAGTACATTCACATTGATAGTTATAATTGATAGGTATTGATATAATCATTTCACTATATTATTTACTTGTTGCTGTTTTGCTTTTTGCCTGTTTATTTAATTGCTCCCCTTACCTGATGCATTCATTCCATTGGACCTTTCTGGCATTGTCAGCTTCATTGTCTCTTTCTAGGATATCTTTGAGAATTTTTTTTGGAATGTTGCTTTACTAGTCATGAATTTCTTTATGTGCTCTTTATCATGGAAATATCTCCCTATCAATTTTGAAGTATAATTTTATGGTGTTGGTATTTTGATTGGGATTGCACTATATCTGTACAATAACTTTGCAAATATGGCCATTTTTACATTATTACTATCCAAAAACAATGAGCATCTTTCCATCTTGATATTCTCTTTTATCTCCTTTTTCAGAGTACAGTAATTTTCAATGTAAAAGTCTTTTACTTCCCTTCATTAGATTGATTACTCAGCATGCATCACAGAATAAGAGAAAGTAATCCTAAAATTTATTTGTAGCCAGAACAGACATAGAATAGCAAAATAAATTCTGAGGAACAAAGGCAAGGCAGGAGTCATCACAATTCTTGACTTATAATTATACCACAAAATTACCATGATTAAAAAAATAAAACAGCATAATACTGGCAAAAAAGAAAAAACAACAGACCCAGGGATCAATGAAACAGATTGGAAGATACAGAAACAACTCCAAATATACTCAGCAACTTTATCTTTGAGAAAAGTTCCAATTTCACTGACAGAAAGATAGCCTCTTTAACATATGGTACTGGGGAAACTGACTTTCCAAATGCTGAAGATTAAACCTAGAACCATATTTCTCACCATGTACCAAACTAAAATTGAAGTTCATAAAGATCTAAATGTTACAATAGAAACATTACATTTTCTGGAAGATACAATATGTATAACTTTTGAATATATAGGTGTAGGCAAAGACTTTATAAACAAAACCCTGACCACACAGGAAATAATACAAAGAATCAGCAAATGAAATCTCATCTTAATAAATAGCTTCTTCACACAAAAGAAACCACTAACAGAGTGAAGAGAAAACCCACAGAGTAGGAAAAACTTTTTGCCTGATGTTCCTCAGACAAAGCACTAATATCTAGAATATATAAAGAGTTCAAAAAATCCAGACCTCTCAAATTTAAAGACCCAATTAAAAAAATGGGCATGTGAAATGAATAGACACTTCTCAGACAAAATACAAACAGCAAACAAATATATGAAAAAAAGTTCAACATCACTGGTCATTCTAGAGCTACAAATTAAAGCAACACTGAGATTTCATCTCTCTCCAGAAATCAACCAATAAAAAATACTAAAGGGACTGAGGGGGGAAATGTATACAATGTGGAAATCAGTATGGAGATTCCTCAAAAAACTAAAACTAGAGGTTCAATTTCACCAAGCCATTCTCCTTCTTAGTATTGTCCCAAAAGAATTGAAAATATCATACCACAAAAATATATGCATGACCATGCTTATAGCAGCACAATTTGTATTAGCTAAATCTTGGAAACAGCCCAAATGCCCATCAATGGATGAATGGATACAGAAGACATGGTATTTGTATACAATGGAATATTATTCTGAAATAAAGAAGGATAAACTTGAGGTATTCATAGGTAAATGTATGTACTTTAATATCATACTCACAAGTGAAATAAGTTGGACACACATTTTTATATATCACACTGTTTCTCTGGTGTGTAAAACTGATCATACAAATAAGGAATAAAATATATAATATATATTGGGAAAATATAAAATATATTTGAAAAGAAAATATTCAACTTGTAAGGGGAAAAGGAAGGGGGAGATGGAAAAGAAGGAAGAGGAAACAAAAAAGAATGGAAGGAAAAAAATGGAAAAGAAGCTTGTGTAAATAAGGAGAAGAGGGTTTAAAGAGAAGGAAGGGGATTAAAAAAAGAATTAAGATATATTATGCATGGGTACAAATTCCCTACGAAGAATGTGATCTTTGTGGGTGTTTAAAATGTACCAACATGATTAACAAAAATAAATACGTAAATACTAGAGAATAAGAGGCAAAGAAAGATAGCTTTGTAAGATATATCAATCTAGGTTGGAAGTTGTTTTCTTTTAGGGCTTTAAACTCTTGATTCCAAGCTTTCCTTGCTTTCTATATTTCTGATGAGTTTTCCATTATAGGTAATTTTCTGCTGTCTTCTAACACTTTTAAAGATCCTGTTCTTGTGTTGGATTTCTAGTATTTTAATTATTATGCAGTGTGGAGTGGCTTTTTTTAATGATCATGGTGATTCTTTTTCCACATCTGGAAATATTTCTGCTATTACTTCCATAAACAGTTTTTATGCCCTTTGTGCAGTCTTCTGATTTTTCATTAATTCCATTTATTCTTATAGTAGTCTTCTTTGACTCATCTAGCAGATGTTGGGTCAGTTTTCATGTTCTCTTTTTGTTTTTAAGACATCTTTCATTAGTTGGTCAATGACCATAGCCCTCTCTTCTAAATATGGCATTCTGACCTTACATTGGTTGGTTTGCTGCTCAGATTGTCAACTGCATTTTTAATTTCCTGGGTTTCTCTTTGGAACTATTTTTATGGACTCCTATTCTTTTCTACGTTGGTCACTCATGCTTTGCATTTCTTTCTTTAGTGCCTTCAATTCTTAAGATTGTCTTCTTTAGACATGCTGATCATTTTTTTTCATTTGGGCCATTATTTGTTTAATTTTATGTCTTCTTTATTTTGTCAAGCAACTTGCTGAACTCAACTGTTACCTCCATTGATGACCTTTCACACATTTCTGCTGTGTGACATGATTTCCTTCCCCTTGATGTCCTCTGAATTGGGGGCATTGGGAGTTTTTAGAGTCATTTGTTGCCTTGGTTTCTTATGCTTTTATTTTTGGGTGCTTTGTTCTGTTTTGTTTGTGCTAGGGTTCCCTGCTTCTTTGGACCAGTTCCTAGTTCTTCAGGAATGAGGCTCAGTATTGTTTATAACCCCTGGCAATCAAGCTACTGACATACAGAGAAAACAAATTGACAACACCAACTATGTCACGTTGGATACAGTAGAAAAGTCAGTGACAACATGGCATCAAACATGTCTGGATCCTAACAAACCCTAAGAACCACTCATGAATCACCCTCAACCATATCAAAGAGGTCTATGATTTTAGTATAGATACTTAGTCAGACAGTGACCTATAAAAAATCAGATCGCTAGTTTCTGCTGGACAAAGGCAGTGGTACAAAAGCTCAATCAGACCACTAGTCTAAGTTCCATCTCCTTCAGACCCACCACTCTGAAGGTTACCAAACCTGGCCTCCCACTGAAGAATTCCCTACGATCTTCCTGGCCTGATTTTGAGCTGTCAGGGGATCTCAGGAGATCTCTGTTTAGCTTGTACCCTCTCCAAGCCTTCTCCTAGTGCTGTCTCTCACCCTGTCTCTGGAGTAGGGTAATACTTCAGTCCTGGAGCAAAACTCTCCTCCTAGGTGTTGGTCTCATCCTCACTCAAGTCAGTCTTTTGACTGTTACCTCTGCTGCCCTGTGCTATGGGGTGTGTGAGGCATCAATGTCAGCAGTGTGGGCAGGGTGTGACCTTTCTCCTCTCCTGTGGGACACATAACACTTCAGTATCTGCTAGGCAGGTAACTTCTCTGGTTCTAAAAGTAACTGACTCCAATATTTAAAGAAGTGAAAATGCTAAGTACCCAGATATAAACATTATACATTATCAAATTATCAAACTATGCTTCATAAATGTCTGTAATTACACATAAATTAAAATTTTTTATGACTGGGAGCATTACCTAATATGCACAACACCCTAGATTCGATCCCCAGTACAGTAAAAAGTTAAAAAAATAAAGCAGATTTAACCTTTAGAATATATATATATATATATATATATATATATATATTTATATATTTGCAATCCTTTATCTCCTTTCTTCTTTTATCTCATCAATCCTTCATCCATCCTTCCCTCCAGTATCTCATCAACCTAAAATATCTTTACACAGTAAGGATCCAAGAATAACCAAGATATTCCTGGGAAATTAGTCACCCCTCCAAAAGTCTCAAAATTTCATAAAGCCACGATAGGTAAGATAGGATAGGATGACACATCAAGGGGAAAGGACATTGAATGTAGAAATTGACATGGATACATGAAAACCTGACATGTGACAAAGCTAGATATTGATGATCATATGGGAAAGAATAAATATTTAATAAATGATTCTGGAATACCTATTTACATGATGAAAATATAAAATGCAGCCCCATGTCACACCTAACAAAATTCATAACAGATCAATTAAAGAGTACTGCATTTGAAAGGTAAGATCTAAAAATAAGTGTAAGAAAAGCATGTGGTGTGTATAGTTTAGTGACAGAGCACATGTGCAGCATGCCCAAAGTCCTGGATTTAATTCCCAGTATAGAAAGAAAGAAAAGGGAAAAAAATGAGACCTTGATTCCAAAATAAAAGAGGTAATTCTTAGGAAAAAAGCATTGTAAGTTTTTTTTCTATTTTTCATTTTTTAAGACAGGATCTCACCATGTAGGTCAGGGAGACCTTGAACTCACTTTGTAGTCCAGAATGATCTCTAACTCATGGCAATCCCCCTACTTCAATCTCCTGAGTGCTAGAATTATAGGCAGGATCCATCCACCATGCCCTGCTAAAGCAGCCTTTTTTTACATCAGGTTAAGACAAATATTTTAAACATACTATAAAACACTAACAATAGAGAAAAAGACTGGTAAATTTGATACATCAAATTTGAGAATTTATCAAAAGATAACATGAAGAAAATAAAAAGACAATCTCCAAATTTAATGATGACCACAAATCATAACTGGTAAATAATTGTTTTTTAGGGTACATACAGAAGTCCTACAAATCAATAAGAAAAGGAAAAAGAACTCAACAGAAACTAGTCTAATAGGTATTTCACAAAATAATAGGTATTTCACAAAAAGTAATTATAAATGGTCTATTTATGAACGGTCTATAACACGCAGGAAGAGTTGCTCAATTTCACTTGTTATCATAGAAATACAAAATAAAAACAATGATAAGAGTTTTATAGCTACCAAATTGGTAATGAATCCAGAATGTTAGTAAGAATTGGTAAAGATGTGAAATAACAGAAAATTTTATACTCTGATGATAATTAGTATATCAATTCTTAGTTCCAAGCACATACATATACTCTAAAGCAATTCTTAAACATGTATAAGACCTACATGTATTTCATAGTAGCACTTGGAAAACCTGGGTGCAAACCAAATACTCATTAAAAGGAGAACAGTTAGATTATAGAATATTTATTCAATGAAAAATAGCATTAAAATTTTAAAATACAAGCATGTACATTGCACAAATGTATCTCAGAAATACGATGTTAAGGGAACAAAGAAATTCATATTATCATCCTACTCATAGAAAATTTAGAAATTGAAATTGTGTGTGTGTGTGTGTGTGTGTGTGTGTATTTTGGAACTCAAAATAGCAAGAAAAAAATGAACACAAAGTTCAGTATAGATTTTTTTCTTCCTGTTGAAGGTGTAACAGCAAGTGAAGGATAGAGCAGGGCTTTCAAATGCACTGATAATGTTCTGTGTTTTAAACTAGGTATTAGGTATATGAATACCCAATTGTTCTTTTGGACATACTATATACATTATTATAAACATTTTGTACATCAGTGTAGAAAATATATGTGAAGAGTATTTTTTAAACTGTGCTTCCCGGAGCTGCCTAAATGACCAGGGTATAAAAAGAAGAGGGGAGGTTAAGGAAATGAGGTACTGGGCTTCACCACTGAAGTTTCATTCAGCACAGCTGCACCCCTATGAATAGAGGGTGGCTTTTTAAAGTAGTTCATCTCAAATAGGATTATTTGGCAAAAAGAAGGTTGTGCATTGTATTACTAGGTTCCAGTGTACACTTAGGTATTAGGTTATGTAGCATTACCTATTTAGCAGATGACCAAATAAATCTAAAACTCAAGTATCAGCATTTATTGCAAATAGATAATGAATTCAAAAGAAAGATAAGGTAGTTGTGAAATGATACCATAGGTCAGCATGTAAAACCTATTTACATTCAATTTTTTGTGAATGTATCAATAAGGAAATGGAAAAAGAGAAGTAGCCTTTCTCTACGCTTGTGCCTTCATTCCTTTTCGCAATAATCCATAAGCTTATTTTAATATCCAAAAGGGGTGTTGCATAAAAATGATCTATTTGGCTGGAGACTTAGCTCAGTGGCATAAGCACCTGCCTGACAAGCGTGAGGTCGCGAGTTTGATTCCTGGTACCACAAATCAAAAATAAAAATATTTATTTTTCTGTTGTCTACCTTAGCTGTTCACACTGTTGTTCATTCTCTAGTAAAGTGTCCTATGTGGTTATATATTTTTCTTTTATAAAGTATATCAGCAAATGTGAAAATTTATCAACTCCTCATTATTTCAGTCTCTCCAAATCCCTAAAATTAATCGTGAAATGTTATTGCAAAGATATTCTAATCTAACTATATACTTCAGGAATTTTAGTAAAACCACCAGAATTATTTTATATTTTTTCTTTTTCTGTTCTCTATAGTATTTTCAACCTGGTGCCACATGCCAGCTGAGTTTGTCTTTTTGTTTGGCGAAAGTCAGATTTGACTGTACGTTAGCATTTCAGCAGAGATGGATAATGTGCTTAACGATGCTAAGTTCCTGCCCTGACCTAGTCTTTAATTACTTTTTAATTATAAATTTGGCCTATTTTGGCATGGTAGTTCACCACTTCTTTTGCAGTTTCTTTGTAAATGAGAATAAAAACATTTATCTTGGACAATACTGAATCATCACAGAATACACCTCACTTTATAGTAGACATACCTTTCTAAAAAGTGGGTACAAATAGAACTTGTGTAAACCCAGGCTTATATTTTTATAGACAAATATGATTATTTCTATTTTGCTCTCCATTCACCATTGAATGATGATTACTGATTATTTACCTTTTAACTTTAGTTCTCTCCTCCAAGTTGTTAATAAGTACACATCAAATGCAACACAATACTTAATGAATCAAACAGAAAATCCTGGTTGTAGGGAGGCATTCTGTAGAGAAACTAATCACCCCCATAATTTGTTCGTGTTTTTTAATTAGAATTTTCATTCACTGGTAAATACTCTTATAAACAAATACTATTATAAAAGGATTCTCTACAAAAAGGGATTTCCTTAACTTGATTTAAGAATTATACAATGTATGGATGTATTTAAACATCACACAATACCAAACAAATGTACAATTTTATGGATTTTTTTGTATCAGTTTAAGAAGTAAATTTTTAAAAAGAATTTTCAAACTTTAATGAATGACTTTGTGCTTCATAAGAGAATTTTTACTGTTTTTATATTCAAAAGCAAAACAATCACTTTATGAAGTGCAACATAAACAAGTGTATGACAGAAGGCATAATGTACCACAGGTTTTTGGCACACAATCTACAGTGTTTTCCTGGGATTTCCATGTTACTCAAAGTCATCTGAGAAACCAACACAAGTGATTTAACTAAGTAACTAAAAATAATATTTTTATTAAAAGACAATCAAAAACAAGGGTATATTCATATAATTTTAAGGTAAATTATGAGAAGTCAATGAAAAGTCTTGCTTTTGATGGTAGTTAGAACTCTGCTCGCTCCCCCACTGCCTACATCCACCCCATAACTACAAAGTTAACACCTTCATTTGGAATACTTCAGCAGAAAATTTGAGAAGCCAGATTTATAGCATTTCTGACAAGAATCTATCTGGTCGCTAATAGAGTGTTTCCAATTATGGGTGGACTGTCACTTCGAAACAGCAGTATTCTGTCCTTCAAAAAACCTACTATATACTGGGGAGGGTACCTAAAAAACGTGGGGGAGGGAGCACAAGTGTGGAAAAAGAGTGGTTGGATATGATCAATGTGTGCTGTAGACATAGATGGAATCTCATTAATGTGAATACTGTGTGTTAATGAAAAATAAGACTAAAAGGCTTTTAAGCGCAAGCTTGCCAGTTTACCTGCTTGTATCTCATGACTTATGATACTACCGTGCCTGTGCTCCACCTCTCTTATCAATGAGATCCATGGCTGCTTTTTCTTGTAGTACTAGGGGTTGAACCCAGTAACTTTGCCCTTATCTACATCCCCAGACTTCCCCCAATACATACCAAATTGCTAAATTGCCCAGATTGAGCTCGAACTTGGGATTCTTCTGCCTCAACCACCACGAATACCAGGATTACAAACATGCACCACCACCCTCAGCTGGATCTACTTGAAGGTGTCTTTCTTCTTAAAGCATAAGAGTAGTCTTACCAACCTCAACACTGAAAGACTTTATGTATGACTCACCCTTTGCCTGGCTCCCTCACTGGAATGGAGGTAAGCAAGAAGTCAAAATGGGGTCAGAGTAAGAAGTAGCATTTCCACTTCCTGAACTGGAGAGGGTACATGTGTGTTTCCCAGGATTTTGATGCATTTTGCTTCTACTGCATTTCATTTCCACTGAATTTCATCACTTCCACTGAATTTCATTTCTGCTTCCACTGTGAACTGGGAGCCAAACCAGGGGCCAGCAACCAGACAAGAATGCAACATTGCATGGTTTATTAGTGGTGGAGGAGGTGGCATGGTGCAGAATGTTGCTGTGCGGTACAGTATGATGACAGTTCAATACCACTGGTTACAGTGAAGTAGAATGGTGTGACAGTACACTGGATGAGCTATTCGCAAATAAGCAAAGATATACTGGGGAACTCTCTAGGTGAAAAGGATGACACAGCAGTCCATTTCTGTGACAAATGTGAATTACTGATCAAAATCTACAACCAAATGCGTCCATGTAAACATGTATCTTCTACGCCTGTGCTATTTTACATGGAAAAGGGGAAAATAAAACATGTCCAAACTATAGCAATCTTGTGAAGTGAATGGAGAAGCATAGGTGAGGATTTATCTTCATGTATATACTGTGCTAAGGTACAAAAGAATTTATTGGTCTCAAAGAGATTTGGTGGCTTATATCAATGACCACTGTATAAGTTTAAAACACTTTTGCTTGTGCTGATTTTGTAAAGATTTGCCCTCAGCAATGCCTCACCACCAATTGAAATCATTTATACATTATGATACCATCACATATTTTGCGCAAGAGCTGTACTATGTGAGGATACTTGTGCTCTTGTAGTAAAAATAACTATTCATGAGTTCACCTCCACATTCTTGAATGAGTCAGAGAACCTCGCCATCATAATCCTAACTCCTTACCCCAGTTCAGTAAAGACCGAGGAATTCTAAGCCTTCCATCTAAGTGTTCGATGATATGTGCCTTACACCCAAATGAAATTTCTTCTTTTATGAATGCAGACTACCTTCTCAAAACCACTTCTTGGACTATTATCCAGATCAAACATGATACAGATCATATTACCCATGATAATAGTACTTTGAACAGAAGATACAATGGGGGAAAAGTATTACGCACCTTCTAGTTAAGCTTCAGACTATTTGAAAAAGGTAAAAAAAAAAACTCCTTAGAGAGGTGGCTATAAAATATTTAAATTCTTATCTCTTAAAGTGACTTTAAACCTTAATCTTACGAATTATTTCAAGTACTTTACTATCGTACAGAATAATGGTTCAGTTGAGCATAGTTATGGTTTAAGAGCTCTGTTTCCTAATAACTATAGTAAATTGACCCAGAAATGCCCATTTGCTATATTTCTAGAAAAATGCATATTTTTCATTCAAAAGTATTGTATTAAACCTAATGTTTAGTTTTTCTTGTGATAGATTTTTAACTTGAATAAAAGGAGTATTATTCAACTTTTCAATATAGTGATTCAATATAGTGATAAAAAGACCAATAAGGCCTTTGTGAGTAAATCTGTCTCGGTGTAATTGAGATCCTTGTTTCTAAGCCCAAATTGCCCTTTCTTATGCTTGCTGAGGCACAATGATTCAAACCATTTACAGGCTAAGCTCTGCTGTGGATTCTAGAACCCACAAAAACCATAAATACTTAAGCAGCTCTAGCCCAAATATATCAAAACCAGTATTAAGTCCCTTTCGTCACTGCAACTATGACCATATGCCCTGGCTATAACAACAGAGCACTATCCCTTCCCTGAAAGTTTTCATCTTATATTCCAGATCCATTTACTAAAGTCTTTTCTTATATTTGAACTCGTGTCGGGTAATCAGTTTGGTCAAATGACCTTGATTGTACTTGCCGTTGTAAGGGTGAATACAAATCTGTAAAGCAAACTTTTCCTGGAGCAAAAATTAGAAAATTTCCTGATTTTGCTTTAGCATTTCCTCCAGAAAATTTGATTACATATGCTAGCTCTGCCTCTTTCTAATGCATGCAATACTTTTTCAAAGCTAAATAAGGCCCTTGACAGTTTTTCTCTCTAAGAATATCATTCTTAAATGCCAAGGAGCCATTTCTAAAAAATAGACAAGAATCATGCTCTATCTCCCTATATTTGGGGGTTCAGCTCCAATATGCAACCTCTTTTTTATCAAAAAGATATAAAAATTTTTTCGTACCTTTGTTATGGTTGGTGTCTAGGTGGTCCTCCAAAACCTCAGGCACTTTTAGATGGGGCTTTTTCAGAGGTGGCTGAACCTCGAGTTTGTGACTGAGTCATGGTTCAATGCTAGGATTAAAGGTGTTGGGATTAAGGTGATCACTGGATCAGTCCAATGAATGAATCAGCACTGCTCCAATCCCAGACTAAATACAATATAAGGAACAGAAAGAGGCTTGTCTCTTCTCTTTGCTTCAGAATGTCTCAGTGGAAGTCAAAACGAAGAAGGATTTAACCTATTATACAATGATCTTAAATACAAACCCTTGAATATTTTAAAGAGTAAAAAATTATTTTATATAAATTACCAGTCTCTTTCTCTCAGTATTTATAAGCTAACAATTCCTTCATCTGTTTCTGTGATCGCTACACATTCTAAGACCTCCACAATCAACATAGAGAAAAGGACAAGGAAGGAGGACATTCAAGGTTCCCCACACTACTCTCTCCTAATGAGCTGAAGGGTAATTTGGTCCTCTACTTCACTCTTGGACCTCTACAGCTCCTCCTGGCACCAGCCTACATGGCTCAGTGTTTTGCTCCCATGATGCCTTGCAACATATCTATGGGAAGAAGAAAGACAATTGTGAAGTTTTTCTCAGAAGCAATGATGATCAGTGTCTGAAGGTACAGAAGCTAAAGGGATGCAGTATATTCAGTTGTAACCATGGAGGCTTCTTTCAGAGTTCCGGTTGTAGTTATGTCTGCTTCAGCTGCAATAACCTCAGTTCAGGCCTCCCGGGATGCTTCTGCCTCTGCAGCCATGGTTCTCTGGAACTACATGGAGAACTTCACATCCTTAACTTTCACACCCGCCACCTTACTCCCCAGTCATCAGTGGCATCATCCAGAGCATACTGTGTCACGTGCAATTTTTTCTCTGTCAGGCAGGATCTGGGAAAGGGTTTTGGTACCAAGAACATCCCTGAGAGTTGCTTGTGCCAAAGAATGGGTTGCTGAGTCTGCATTGGTGATATTTGCTACAGCCAGGGTTGCATTCATCACTTGGTAATAAACTACACCATCCATGTGTATCATCGCTGAATCCTTAGTGAAGGTCCCCTGATGAAAAATTTCAAAACAAATGGTCCTTATGTCATCTTTGATGAATCTGTCAGGGCAAGGCAGAATAAAAAACAACTAGGTCCTTTGGTGCCTTCTTGTAAAATGTGACCCAATCTGAAGTTCTTTCAAGTCTGCACCATTCACAGGCCACAGGGAGAACAAGAAGTCAGCCACTTCCTGTGAGTCAGTGCCACGCATGGGCTGCAGAAAGGACAACCAATGCCAGCCCCTCCTAACACATGGGCTGGGAGACAAGAAGAGCCAAGATCCCCTCACCCCACCCTTGAGTGACCGGCTGATTCAGAGAAACACAGGTTGAGAAGATAGCTGTTGAAGTAAAATACAACTCAATGCTTGTAGTGTTTAGTGTTGTATTGACTTTGCAGGCCTAAAGCCGGTAATCTGATCACCTATTTAGAGGATAAGGATATGCATTATAGCACCTATTAGGGATCTCCTTCTGAAGGTGGTAGCCATTGTTAATTCTCTATTGTCCTGTTTTAAAGCCTTGTATCATTTTCATTGTTTGGTTTAGTTTGATTTTATTCTGCTTTGTCTTGATTTTATTAAATCTGATGGCATGGGCAGCTATTTCAAAGATAACAAGATATATTATGGTAGCTATTTTTGATTTAATATGATTTTGTTTTGACGTCCTGTTGCATTCTCATTGTTTTGTTTTTATTAGTTCTATTCTGTTTTTGTTAGTTCTATTCTGTTTTTATTAGTTCTATTCTGTTGTTTTTATTAGTTCTATTCTGTTGTTTTGTTTGATTTTCCTGTCAGATGGTATGGGCAGCTATTTTGAAGACAACAAGAGGGTTTTCTAAACCCTGTATCACTTACACTGTTTTGTTTTAATTGGCTTTATTCTGTTTTATTTTGCTTGGTTTTATTCTCTTTAAAATAAAATAAAGTTCTTTCATACTCATTTATAATATTTATGCAAATTTGTGTCAATATTCGGAAAAGTGTAAGGGTAAATAGGAATGAAGTAGGTACCAAAATCCATCCACAAACTCCAAGGTATGTAGAAGTGGCTATCATTGAAGTTGGGCATCTCCCAGGTTTGCTGTAATCTGCTTGCATCTTCTCAGACATGCTAACAGAGTCACAATCTTCTGTCAGCCTCGCTGAAGCAGAAGCATGGGAACACCAGGACATTCTATATTATGAGAGACTTATTTGCCAGCAGAATTATATACAGATGATTCCCAAAGAAAGTGCAAAACTATTTTCCCCAACAAACTTAACAGATAGCTGGTTTCAGTTAAAATTCATAGAGTTAATGCCTTGAAAGGTAGGATATTTTATCTAGCTATGGCGTATACAATGTTTGAATGGCCTTAAATCTTCCTCTCTTCAAAAGTTTAGGGTCAGGGAGTGGTAATGACGCTCTAAACATACATAATCCCCACTTTAAAGATACCAGGACTTACTGAATTGCAGACTGGAAAATGTTTTTCATCCAGTGTCATCTAGGAATTACACAATCTTTGAACATTAACTTATCATACACCAGGCAGGCTCGGTGATTTACATCTGTAGTCTCAGCTGCTTGGGAGAATGAAGCTTGATTTCTTGACACCAGCAGGAGAAAGACGAGATCCCGTCTTTCCTAGAACCCTGAGATGGAAAGTTGAAAGGCTCTCAAGAGACCTACTGTAATTTCTATCAAAGTGGACAAGTAAGCCAGGTATGGTGACATGTTCCTTGTAGTCCCAGTAACTTGAGAGGCTAGGGCAGATGAATGGTTTCAGACCGGGAGTATAAGGCCAACCTGATCGCATCTCAAAAAAAAGTGATTTGTTTACATAAAGGTACATCAAAAATGAGTTGCCACCACACCAGATGGGACCCTTTCAAATGCTGCTTACGATCACTTATATTGGTATCAAAGTCAAAAAGCAGATGAATTCAGGCTTTCTAAGTAAAGCCAGCCCCTCAGGACTAGACTGTGGTTTCTACAAACAACTTGAAGCTTATTTTTTTTTTTGAGTGTTCTGTTATTGCTAAGTTCAACTGAAAGGAAATACTTCTATGAGCACTATTATTAGGGCTGAATTGCTTTCCTATTCCACATGTATTTCAATTACAATAAGAATCACATTTGACTAGAAAATAAACAGTATTTGTTATACCACTTTTTCTTTTCCATCTTTATTCCCAACAATAGTTCCCACAGTTGTGTTTCCAGTCAGCTCTAAATGACATTACCCTTATAGATATGGCCTGGATTTATAGACCCATAGTAATGATTATTGGCAAAATAAAAACAGGACCATATTATTATTTTAGCAATATTAAAGTAGAATTAATGAATATGTATCCAGAAACACAAACCTTATGTTTGACACAAAAATGATCTGTTAAATGATCCAATTGTAAGGATGGTATAGAAAAAAAATGCATGTAATTAACAAACAAACAGAAATCTGGTCAATTATGGGCAGAGACTAAAGAAGATAGATCTAATGTCACTCTGTTAGCTTTGGGATAAAAGTGTTCTCCAGTCCTGGCATGGTAGATGAGCAAAGATGGACATAACCATTATCTATGCAGCTTTAGTTAACTGTTACATTATAATTACTGGTTTGGATTGTGATGGAAAGTGGCCCATAACTTGGGTTTGTCCTTAAAATATAAAACTACTAAAACTATGTATACTGAACTCTGGAAATTCAATCCATGCCATTCAATGTGTGATAATCATGGGTGTCTTTGTGTTTTGCAACTAGGAGAAAGTACTGTATTTGATACAATTAAATAATTACTGAAGGGCCTAATTTATCCTGTAAATGCACTGTTACTTCTTATGACTGATGAAGATTAAGGAGATATTTATTGAACCTTACTGAGTTAAAATTTTCAGATTACAAGCTCCAGAAGTAAGGTACTCATTAGGCTTGGAGAGGGTAGGATTTCATTTAAGAACTACAAAGTGATACTCAAATAGTTAATCACTTGTAAGCAGGAACAATAAAGACATCAAAACAGTTTGTAAACAGCATGAAAAATTATGTATTGCTAATGAATCTGCTTTAACTATTCATCATTGGTATGTTATACTTCAAGATCTTCCAAGATGGATATTATACTAATTTTTAATTAATTCTATTGTAATGGTGATAATTGCTTTGCTTTGTGTTTTATTGTGGACTTGCCAGATATTTAGACTATTGGGAAATAGAGAAAGTTAGAAATGTAGGAAATTAGAAAACTATTTTTTAGTAAATTTAGTAACAGAAAGTGAACATTGTAAGGGTAAATATAAATCTAAAGAAATAAATTGAGTTACATGAATGCATACAAGTCATTAACATACATAGGAAGGAATAATAATTCATTGTCTTTGCAGTCTTTTCAAGGATTTGCCTGCTGTTTGCCTGATGTCCAGTTCAATGCTTATTCAATAATAATAATGATACATTTCATAAGGAGGTTTTCCTGAATTGGGAGAAAATTTTAAGCTTAATCTTATTTTCCCAACACCAATTACCCACCTAGAAACACAAGACTTTCTCCAGATCTCCAAGTGAATGCCAAATTGTTGCAACACAGTGATGTACAGAAGTCACCTGTTACAGACTGTCAAGAGTTACCTGGACATTTTTTAGCTTTCTTAACCAAACTCTGCTAGCTGACTAATAATGTTAATGAAGCTGTCATTTCCATTTTTAAAACATCCTTAGGCCTCAGCATTCTAAAATACACACAGACTATGCTGTAGCATGTGGTCACACTTCAGTTCCCACCAGCTGAATTGTATGCTTCAGATGGGTCAGTCTTTCCCAAATTTCTTGTTGGCCACTCATGCTTATAGTTGTGATTGTAAAATGTAATTAACGTTTACAAAAACAGCAAAATGTAACTACACAGAAAATGAGTACTTTGCATAAAACTAAACGGTTATTGGGAAAGTCCTAATGGCATTTAATGATCTTTAGTGAAAAACTAGTTTGCTATCCAGGATCAAGGAACGCAAAACGATAAACCTCATTTATCCGTAAATAACTTCCTATCAGCATTGCTTTTTTTCAATTTATGTTATGTTATTTTTTGTATTTTATGGTGCTGAGGATTGAGCACAGGGACATCACACTGAGCTACAAATCTGGCCTCTTTTTATGTTTTAAGACAATCTCACTAAACTGCTACGTTTCCCAGGCTGACTTAAACCTCAATGCAATCCTCCTGTCTTAGCCTCCCAGAGGACTGAGATTATAGGCCTGCACAAACATGCCAAGCTGGTTTTTAAAATCAACTTTATGGGGGTACAACTCTCACAGTAAAATGTACCTACTTAAGTCTGAATTGAAAAATGATTACAAATGTGTACATTTGTATATACCAAAATTAAGATGTAGAAATTTTCTGTACAATGAAAAGCTCCTTCTAGCACCTGTGCTGCCTGTCTCTACCCTGTAATAGGACTCAGTCAACCACTGAAGTACTCCTAGTTACTATAGATAAGTTTTTCTTGTTTTATCCAACAGAATTATATATACATATATATATAAAATGTAATATATATATATAAATGTAATATATATTATATATATATTTGCTATCTGCATTCTTTCACTCTGTTTTTTAAATTAATCCATATGTTTGCATGTATCAGTAATATGTTATTTTTCTTATGGAGTAGTACTCTACTGTATTAATTCAGCTATGTATTTTTATTCATTTTAATGTTGATAGATATTTTGAAGTATTTTCAGTGTGGGACTATAATAAACAAAGCTACTGTCAACATTCTTGTCTAAGTTATTTTGTGACCATGTGTTTCCATTTATTTGGACTGTATAAACATGCAAACTTCCAAAATGCTGGATAATAAGGTAAAAGCACGTCAACCTTCATAAGAAAACTGTCAAAATAGTTTCAAAAGTGGTTGTGACATTTTATATCTCCTCCAGCAATGGGTGAAACATGGTTCCACATCCTCCCCGAAACTAGGGATCATCAGTGTCTTAGTTATATTCTACTGCTGAGACAAAATATCTGACACTTAAAATTAATAGAGAATGGTTTATTTACACTCACAGTTTGTAGAGGTTTCGGACCTTACTAGGCTGATTTCAAAGCAGGGTGGCATGGCAGAGGGGCATTGCAGAAGAGAGACAGTCCATGGTGTGGCAAGTAAAGGCAGTGATAAGCAGCAGCAGAAAAAGCAAGTCTGCCTTTCCCTTTTATCCCAAGCAGGCTTCAAACCTTTTAGGTGGTGCCACCCACACCCAGGATGGGGCTTCTGTCTTCACCAAATCCATTCAGTTGCACCCAGAACTATGCTAATTCCAATCAGTGGACTAATTTAGCTCCACCCACCCTTGATCTCAGTGTCACACAACCTCAATTCATCCTGCTCTGAAAAGCCCCATCTATGAGCACAAGAGGCTTTTAGGGGACATCTTGATACAAGTCATAAAAATCAGTCTTTTCAATCTTAGCCATCCTAGTGGGTGCAGAGTGATTTTCATGGTGCTTCTGATTTCTACCTTGCATTAATTAATAATAGTAAACAGGTTTTAATGTGTTTATTGGCTCATATTATTTTGTGAGGTGTCTGTTCAAATCTTTTCACCACTTATACTGTGTTGCTTATCTTCTTACTAAATCATAAATTGTTCATACACACAAACACAATCAACCATCTTATCTTTGATAAAGGGGCCAAATATGTTTGATGGAAGAACAATAGTCTCTTTAATAAGTGGTGCTGGAAAATTTGGCTGTCCATATGCCAAAAACTAAAGCTAAACCCATGCCTATCACCATGTACTAAACTAAAATTTAAATGGATCAAAGATCTAAATATTAATGTTTTAACATTTAACTAAATCTGTTGGGAGAAAAACTAGGTAAAAATTTTGAAGACATAGGGGTAGGTAGAGAATTCATGAACAAGAATCAAACCGCACGGGAAATACTTCCCAGAATCAATACCTGGGATCACATCTTATTAAAGAGTTTCTGCATGTCGAAAGAGATCTCCAGCAAAGTGAAAAGAAAACCAACAAACTGGGAAAAAAATCTTAGTGAACTGTCCCTCAGACAAAGGACTTCTGTCTAGAACTTATAAAGAATTTTAAAAAATCAGACACTCAAAATTCAAAGACCCAATCCAAAAATGGGCATCCGAGATGAATACACAGTTCTCAGATGAATAAATATGAATATTCAAATAAATACATGAAAAAGTGTTCATCATCATTAGTCGTTAGAGAAATGCAAATTAAAACCACACTGAGATTCCATCTCACCCCAGAAAGAATGGCCAGGATAAAAAAAAACATACCAACAACAAATGCTGGAGTGGCTGTGGGGAAAAAGGAACTCTTCTGCACTGTTGGTGGGAGTGTAGACTGGTGCAACCACTGTGGAGGTCAGTCTGGAGATTCCTCAAAAAGCTGGGTATGGAAGTCCCATTTGACCCAGCTTTTCCACTTCTTGGCATATTCCCAGAAGAACTGAAAACATCATACCACAGTGATATATGTGCACCCATGTTTATAGCAGCACAATTTTTAACAGCCAGATCTTGGAAACAACCTAAGTGTCCATCAACTGAGGAATGGATAAAAAAGTTGTGGCATTTTTATACAATGGAGTATTACTCAGCTATAAAGAATGATCACATCGAGATATTTATAAATAAATGGATGCAACTTGAGACCATACTCATAAGTGAAATAAACCAAACTCATGTATAAATACCGTATAGTCTCCCTAGTGTAAGAAATTATAAGAGTACATAAGATTTTATGGTAATTATTATTCCCCATTACATTGCTTTGAAGCCTTTTAATGTTTTCATCAAGCCTTTTAATGTTTTCATTCAGCCTTTTAATGTTTTATTCTGTTTTGCTTCATTTTATTATGCTTGATGGTATGAACAGCTATTTTAAAGAAAACAAAACATTATGGCATCCATTGCTGATTTAATATCATGTTGTTGTGAAGTCCTACCATGCTTTTGTTCTTTTATTACCATCAGTTCTGTCATGCTGTGTCTTATTGTATTTTAATATATGTGATAGTATAAACAAATTTTTTATGGAAAATGAGATATTATAGTAGCCATTGATCATTTTCTTTTATTTGGTTCAGAATACCTTGTAATTATTTCATTCTCTTGAATGGTTTTATAATATTTTGTTATGTTTGATATTATTGTATGTGAAGCCATACTCAACTATTACAAAGAAAGAGACATTATGGTAGCTACTGTTAATATCCAGTTGTCTTGTTGTAAAGTGCTGTGTTGCTTACATTGTTCTGTTCTGATCTGTTTTGTTCTGTCCTCTTTTGTTTTAATCTTTTTAAAATAAAATTTAAAAATTGTTCATACACATTATAAATATATACTGAAAATATGAGGTATGATAAAAAATGTGATGAATAATTAAATTTAAAAATTTATTAGCAAGACAAATTGCCATTAGTCCCCCTCAATTTGAATGTGCTTATTTCATCATTCATGCCACTTTCTGAAGCAGTTTTGAAAATGGCCCTTTGGTAGTATCTTTCTAACATATTACAAGAAATATGGTGAATGCTGAAGCCCAGTACTATCCAATGGAAAGGGGGGCTCATAAAAATATTACTATGTGCCCTCACCCACCTAAATTTGCTGATCTGGCACCATATGACTTCTGGCTCTTCTCAAAGTAAAAATGACCATGAAAGGGAAACATCTTAAAGAGTCAGCTCAGGACATCAGGCAACCATGACAGCACAACTGAAGATACTCATGAAGGAGGATTTTCAGAACTGCATCAGAAAGTGACAAGAAAAAATAGGATAAGTGTGTTTGAAGCAAGGATGGATTGGTGACAATGTGCCCTTTACTGTATTAAACATTAAGTTAAACTTGTACCATCATTTTTAATCACATCTCATATCGTTCCCTGTGATTTGCATTTTAAATTTCAAAAGGCCAAATTTTCCTTATGTTTTGTGCAAGACAACAAATATTTCCTCCCGGGATTCTTTCAGCAATGTAATATATTTTTATGTTTATCTCTAATTTACATATGATGTGAAAGTGGTCAATATTCATTTTTTCTATAGGCTCCAATAGTTCCATTACCAACTGCTCCAAAGACTCCTATCTCTAGTGAATTACTATGGCAGTTTTGTCAAAAATTATTCAACATACACTTCTAGGTTAATTTCTGAACTCTGTATTTTGTCCCATTTCTCCAATTTCAAGGTATACATGAGGACAAAGACCATTACCAGTGGTCTACTGGGGGCAAGGTACAAACAAACAACCTTGATTTATAATATTTTCTGACTGCTAAGACATAAATTCTCCAACCATAATCAATTTAAATATACCTGACACTGTAAATTCCAACTGCCTTAGACTCCCTAAACTATAATTTCTCAGATTTCTCAAACTAGAGTGGGCACCCTTCTTGTAATGAGATCGAGAAAGTACCTCCAGGCATAAAGCTGAGGCAATTATGGGAATCACCTTGTTTATTTCTGATCTCTTAGAAATTACAGTTATATGCTATCTCTGCTATCTCCAAAAATCTTTAAAATAACCTTTTCATGTATTGTATCCATTTTTCTAGTCATTTATGGCAAAAGAGCAAGTTTGTGTCAATTATTCCAGCATGACCAATTGTGTTTCCCTGGCTGGAGCCGTAGCCTATGAATAGATCACTTGCTTAGAATGCAGGAGGCCTTGAATTACAGGAGCATGAGTAATTTTTTTTATAATGAGACAGGGTATTTCAGTAAGTCACTAAGGTCTCCAGGCTTGGCTTGACACTGTGACTCTTGTGGGTCAGCCTGCCAGCAGGTGTGCACCACCATACCCATCTTAAATATGAACATAATTGCATAGTACCATATGAGGGCAACCTGTAAGATGACACAGGAGAGAAAGAAAGAAAGAAAGAAAGAAAGAAAGAAAGAAAGAAAGAAGAAAGAGAGAGAGAGAGAGAGAAAGAAAGAAAGAAAGAAAAAGAAAGAAAGAAAGAAAGAAAGAAAGAAAGAAAGAAAGAAAGAAAGAAAGAAAGAAGAAAGAAAAAACAATAAAATGCTGAAAACAGGAAAAACATCTTAAACTATTAGCAATTAATATCTTTAGAGTTAAGAAAAGCCAATTTACCTATTAAATAATAAAAATGCTGTAAGAAGAGGACATTTCAGAGAATAAGTTCTTAGATATTAAGTATACATGTATGCAAATGTGTTTGCATGGATTAGAACAAAAGTTTTTTTTAAAAAATTCCAAGAAATGACAACAAACAGACAAAGAGATGGGCCATAGAAAGAAAATAATAAAATACAGGGTTCATCCAGAGCATTTAACATGCAGCAGTGCTTTCAGAGAAGGAAGGAAACAAAGAAAAGGAAACTAAGGAAATAATTCAAGAAAATGTCCCTATATGAGGGTCACATTTGAACAGGTTTAGAAGGCGCGGCACAATGATTAATACAGTATAAAGCAAGACATGTCATCATGAAACTTCAGAGCACTGAGAATGGAGAGAAAATGTTAAAAGGTTTCAAAGAAAAAGAACCTGAGACATAATGGATCATTAAAGAGAACAGCAGACTTCTTGACAGCAGTACAAAGTAAAAGAGGAGTGTGATGCTTTCAAAATTCTGTGGGAAAATTCTTTTTGACCTAGAATTCTATTCTTCATGCCGAACACAAAGATAAAGACATTCCTAGACATGCAAGGTCTCAAGACATAAAAGATAAACTCCACCAGAAGCGAGGGATTAAGAAAAAAGAAAAACTTGACACCATAGGATGCTGGAAACAGAACAAGTACAGAAGAAACACTGAGTTCCTTGACGATGATCATAAGGGAACTCCAGGATGACAGCCATTCAGCAGAGTTAAAGGGCAAGTAATCCAGACTGAACCAGGATAAAGAGGAGCTGTAGGCACATATCTTCAAGGAAAAAAATGAAACCAATTACTTCATTCATTTCTTCCTTGAAAATTGCAACTTTTAGTTCCTTCTTCCATGTATGGAACAAATTACAGGCAGTCCAATATTTACTTCCTAATCCACCCCAAGACCTCTACCTCCTGTCCCGAATTGACCTCATGGGATGGCTTTCCCTAGAGATGGGTATCGTATGGGTCCTCAAAAACAATGCATACATTTGCCTACCTGTGAACTGGAGCAAGAGCCATACATTAGCCCTCTTTACTCCCACCCTTTCCTAAGCAACATCTGATCAATCTATCCCTGTCTCCCTCATAGCCCATGTCAGGGCAGCACAACATGCCACATAGCTAGTCCCCTTAATGGCCACTCTAAGAATAATCACAGGAACTGGAACAGGGATCAGGGCCCTAGGAATCTCTCTTTCAGAGCTCAACAGGCTGTCAAAAGAACTTGCCTAGGGGCTCAAAGAAGTGTCTGACCAACTAGGACACTTGCAAGATCATGTAGACTCCCTGCTTTCAGTTGTGCTCCCAAAACACAGAGGTTTTGATCTCCTGAAAGCTTTACAGGGCTGCATCTGTGCTCTACTCTAAGAATGATGCTGCTCTGACACCAACAAATACAATCTCCTCAGAGGAAGGGTAAAATATGTTCATGAATGGGCTTCCAAATTCCTTGAAGATCCATCCAGTGATCTGTTTCTCCTTCCTATTCACTAGCTCCTAACTCTGCTGGTCCCCTTAATGCTTGTTACTCTTTTCCTCTGTTTTCTACCCTGTATAATTAATCTATTTCAAAGACTTTTTTCAAGAACACATTGCAGCCATATGCAGAGCAACTACTCAAGAACACCTCCAAATGGCCTTTCTTTTCCCTCTCCAGAATGTAAAGGAAAAAGAGAAGAAGAAAGAAAGAAAGAAAGAAAGAAAGAAAGAAAGAAAGAAAGAAAGAAAGAAAGAAAGAAAGAGAAAGATTTTCATCACCCCCTCTTAGCAGGAAGTCGCCAAGAAAAGAACAATGACCCATTCTCCTATACCCTTTTAAAGCCAGGAATGACAGACCCCAGACAGGGACACTGTCAGTTCAAATGAACCCACCACTCATAGTAGAGGAAAAGTAGGTTTCATTTTACTTAGGACACACAGGACCTGTCAGTAGGTCACAGAGGACATGTCAGCAGGTTACAGAGGACATCCCAGAAAGCCACAAGCCTGCTGTTTCTCCAATCCACCCCATCAAAAGCTCACCAACAAAACAGTATAAAAAACCACTTAGCCTGTAGGAGATACCATCTCTGTTCTACTCTCATAGACAGGTCCCTCTCGGGTTTAGCAATAAACCTGCTTGGACTGCTGAGTTCACACTCTTCTTTCCTGGCAATACTCCAAACCTGATCAATAAGAAGGCCTTTAGTATATCATTTACTCCTTAATTTACCACTGCACTTGCCTCAGCCCACTTTAAAGACACAGACATTCACATTCATGTGCATGCACACACACACACACACACACACACACACACGCACGCACACACACACACACACCCATTTTGGAGTAACCTGTTGTTTTTATTGCACTGTGAACTATCTCCTAGATTCTGCAACTAGGTTTGTGCTTGCCTCAACCCAGTGAAGTCAGTCTAGCTATATATCTCTGTCTTTCAAAATTGGTCTCTTGCTACTTTAAGGTACAGCCCAGTTCTGACCTCTACATTATCACAGCATATGTCTACCAGCACTTCAATTTCTTGAAGAGAGTAACATTCTTCTCTACCATTTTTTTAATTTTTCCACCTGCAAATTCACTATCAAAAAGCTACATTTAACTTGACTTATCCTCCAGGAATATAAGTAGCTACTGGATTCATTTTAACCAAATGCCATTATAGCAAAAATACTCAAATTCAGGTTATCATGGAGTTTGTCCTTTTGTTGCAGTAATTTTGAGACTTTAGTGGACATAAAAATCTCCTGAGGAGTTGTTAAAATGTGTACACCTGAGCTCTATGCTTCCTTCTACCCAAGCGATTCTGAGGCATTACGTCTAATAGGAATCTGCATTTTATATGATTATGAAGGTAATTCTAATCTTGGGGGTTCCATAGACCACACTTGGAAATACCATGTCTATTAGCTTGTCAGTAAAGCCCACACTAATCCATTTAAGTAACAGGAAATTATTTCAGTGCTTTGAAGAGCGTGCATATAAAAGCTGGCTTTTCTGCTTTGATGGAATTAAATACAAAGTAAAGGAAATCAAGTGCTAAATTGCAGGCACTGTCTCTTTAAATATCACCATTATTCTGAGAATGAAATTGTTTGCTTGCTTCCTTCACAAAGAAAAAGTTCTGTTTTCTGTGGAAGTAAAAGGTGTTATGATTGCAAAATTTTTGTTCATCAGACAAATTCCAGTTCTTTCATGTAGCTTTAGACAATGTAGTCGTTTATCTTTTTACAGGACTTTCAATTCCTGAGGAGGTGGCTTCAGTGTGGGCTACAGTAATTGTTATTTAGAGCCTATACAAACAGAATCAAAACTCAGACCTGATTCAAGGGACAGAGCAGCAGCCTCCCCAGCAATGGAATTTAGACTTTCTGGAGCCTCTGAGTCACCCTAGAGCACAGACTGCCTACCTCTCATAAAAGCCAGGAGAATAAATTACTTCTGTGGTTCAAAGAGCAGAATGTGTCTCAAGCACCCTGTAGGCTGTCCTCCTGACTCCTTGTTCCAGGCTCCAATAGGATCTGAAGGTATGACAGAAGTACAAGGATTCGGTTTCAGTTCTGACACCTTAGGAAGACCTGTGGCAAAGCATTTAACTCTTCCAAGCCTCTAGAATTAGGATAACGCTGGTAACCTCACAAGACGATTGTGAAAAATTTGGTTTATGAAAATATGTAGCAAAGTATCTGGCAATAAACCACTGCGATATTCATTCTTTTATTCCTGCCTCTTAGAATGGTCTGCAGTCATTGGCACCCCAATCTTTCAATAGCAATGAGACTGTCTCCAGCCATCACTTTAGCTCAGGGCATCGCCCCTTTCCAGTGGAGACTGTATAGCATTCACCGTGGTTGATTTTATGGGTTAGGAGTGAAAAAATGATTGGTGAGTGGTTGCCAGTTACCAGTGTGATAGAGAAGCTAGTGGGTTATGGGTTTTAATACAAATTGAGATACATTTTTTTTTCTTAAAATTCCACTTCAAGGGCCGGAGATTCAGCTCAGCAGCATAAGTGCCTGCTTTGCAAGCCTGTGGTCTGGAGTTCAATCCCTGGTACCAAAATAAATAAATAAATAAAGATAAACTCCACTTCAATCAATTTATATTTACAGTATTTTAATGATTAAAAAGTAGATACAGAAAAACCTGGATTTACTTAATAGATTAATTCAAGTAAAATTGCTTGAAAGTACAAGGGTAATAGTGCAGGTTTCTGAAACCCTGATGAATGATCTGAACCTTCACTCTTTCCTCTGGACAAAAACACATACACACTAAATTTTGTATTCAGTTTAGGAAGGTTTACAGATTGCCCCACAGACTATAGATGAAATGCAGACTAAAAACTCACTTATCACTTTTTCTGTGGAACTAGGAATCTAAGGCCCAGGCTGTGCCTATTTGAACACAAGAGAATAACATGGAGATTTGTTCCTCTTGAAGTCTATTAAAACCATAGAAGACTTGTGTGGGCTTTTTTGAAAAAAAAAAACACCTGGGTTCTCAAAAGAAGTACATACTGCATAAATGATGGGGTTGCCATGGTGAGGCGATTAGGAACTCAATTTTATAGTTTACTGAATTTGCTTTCCAGCTTCTATACATCAGACAGAAAAAGAAAGCTGGATTGGGGAAACAGTCCAAATAAGATTGGTTTCTGCAGGGGCCCCGTTCAAATCTTAGCAATCATGTGTGCTGTTCAAGTTATATTGCAATTATGGTTGGAAATGCTTCTGCTCAACGAGCAGACACTACCGCTCATCTTCTCCATTTGCTTTTCCTAATGGAGACTGCAGAATATTCCAAAGCTTCACGTCTCAGATATCAGGAATAAAACAGTGAGAGATCTCTTTGTCACATAACAATCAGCTAAGACAAGGATAAAACAGACTATATACAGCAAGCAACAGGAAGTAGTCATTGGGCTAAAAGCCAAGTGATAAACTATGTTCAGTAGCTTCCTTTTATTACATTTTTTAAAAATTCAGTGTAGGCATGACATGCTTATTCATAATCCATCTGCCTCCTACAAACAGTTATGTTTTAGGGGTCAAAATGAAGCATTGTTCAGAAATAAGTCAACAGTGTTAACCTTCCCTCATCAAAATGTGAATATAGAGTTGTTCTTTCATAAGTATCTTCCCACTCGCTCAATTCTTGTGATTAAAACTATGGTTTTGATAAAATCTGGTCAAATTAGGAGTAAAAAGCTGTGGAAAAAAATAGTAAGGCATGTAATTTACTTACATTACCTATGTGGTTTATACTCATGCCTTTGACTTATTGGCCTCATTTTTGCCCTCATCAGCTTCATCCAAGGAATGTTAGGTATAACACCAAAACACGCTGCTACTTTTTCTAGAGAGGCATGCTAACCAGGAGAAAATTAAAGTCAGTAGTAAACTGGAGAAAAAATAAATGATTTTGAAATTAATGGGTAAATAATAAACTGAGATATCCAAGGAAAATAAAAACTTGAAATAGAACTTTCAAAAAAACAAATCAGCTTGTTTTAATGATCAGAAGACACAGAAAACAATTCCTACCTTAGTGTCTTTAGCAATGAGAACCAGAAAAGATACCCAAGTAACAGTTATGTTGCTTAGTCACAAGATTGAAAGGTACATGCAAAATTATCCATCAAGAGGGAGTTTAGATTTTCAAGTTCTAAGGGTTTGATCCTGAATTTTTAGCTTTTTTCTGGCTATACTATTTTCCAAAAATATCCCATTAGTCCTACAGCTTCCATACCATCTGTATAACAATTATTATTGAATTTATTCCTCTATTTCTAACTTCTCCCACATCTGTATACTCAACTGCTTACTTAATTTCAATTGCCAGGGTAACCAAAATAGTAACACCAACAATAACAATTATTATTATTATTATTATACATACAGAAAAGAATAAGAAGTGGCACCAAAATGTTATAGTAGGAAAAAGTAAAAGATAGAGTTAGAATATTAAAGGAACAAAACTTATTTTTAAGAATTATTGGAAACAAATGATAAGACAGACATAATACTTTTCTTTTTTTTTAATTTTATTTGAAGAGAAAAAAACAACCAGACAAAACAGAAAAATGGTAGCAACAATACAGAAATCCAAATGGAAAAAAAAAACCCAAAACCAAAAAAACAGACAAACAGACAAAAAAATCCCAAACAACAACAACAAAAAACAAAAACACTAAGAAATCCCCACTTGATAAGTTACATACTCTCATCATTGGAAATAGTTGTTAAAGTTACAAAATTAGAGCATACAAAGTAGACATTCAAACAATGAGACTGTTAACAGTTCAACCACCTAACAAAAACAGTAGTATAGTCATCTATCTTACACACTTAAACTTACGTGCACTTATATCCTTTAAAGCACTTTCTTTTGCTCTCTTTTTTACAGTAGCAATTACACATTTTGAGTTGTATTACTCTTACATTTCTTATTACTTTTTACACTAGAGAAACAATGTGATATTTATAAATATGATTCTTATTTATTTCACTAATGAGGATAGTCTCCAGTTGCCTCCATTTACCTATAAAGGCCTCAAGATCATCCTTTTTCATAGCTGAGTAGTATTCCACTATGTAAAAATACCACATCTTTTTCATCCACTCAGCATTTGATGGGCATCTTGGTTGTTTCCAAGATTTAGCTATCACAAATTAGGCTGCTATAAACATAGTTGCACATATATCATTGTGATATGAACTTTTCAGTTCTTCTTGGAAAATACCCAGTAGGGGAATAGCTGCGTTGAATTGAGCTTCTACTCCTAGCCTTCTGAGAATTCTGAAAAATCACTTTAAATATAAATTAACTAAATTCATCTATTAAAGGACAAATTGTCAGTATGGGTTAAGTATGAGTCATGTAGGTTCTGTCAATATTTGATTCAGTTTGCATCCAAAAACATATATAAGCTGAAAGTAGGCTAAAAAATATATTCCATGCAAACAATAAACAAAACATGCTTAAGTAGGTAAACTAATACTGCAACAGACAAAATACACTTCATCAATTATAAAAAGGACTATATGTTAGTAAAGGGTCTGCCAGAGGACCCATCCTTTCATCCAGAGGAGCTCAGCAAGCCTGCAAAGACCCCTCCCTTTATTCAGAGGACCCTGGAAAGCCAGAGAGATTGCAGGTAACTCTTTCCTCCATCCAGAGGGCCTGGGTGGGCTGGAGAGATCACTGGTGGCACAGTAGAGCTCTGGCTGGGGTGCACATGATGGAAAGGTGGGACTAGCAGCCTGGAAAAGTCAAAAGGTGGAGTAACATTATAAGCAAACAGTTGTTAAGTTAGGTAAACTAATGTAGTGCTTGGGCAAAAAGACATAAGAAATAGAAGCAGGCAAGTAGGATCACCCTCCCTTTATTTTGTTTTTGTTTTTGTTTTCCCTATTCTATCTTCTCCTATTTTGCTTTTCTTCTTGTTTAATTTTATTTAAGTGGAAAAAAGGAAAAACAGAAAAAAGTGTAGAATAATACAGAATTTCAAAAAATAAACCCTAAGAAATCACTAGTTGATAAATTACATATTGTCATCTTAGAAATAGTTGTTCAACTTACAAAATCAAAGCATAAAAAGTGGACATTCAAACAGTGAGAGTGCAAACAGTTCTGTTCAATGATCCAACAAAAACTTAGTAATATGGTCATCTATCTTATGCACTTAAGCATACATGCAGTTATATCCTTTACAGCACTTTCCCTTTCTTTTTTACAATATCAATTACATATTTTGGATCTTATTACTCCTACAGTTTTTATTATTTTTTACACTAGAGATACAATGTGATATTTACAAATATTATTCTTATTTATTTCACTAATGAGGATAGTCTCAAGTTGCCTCCATTTACCCACGAAGGCCTCAAGATCATCCTTTTTCATAGCTGAGTAATATTCCATTGTATAAAAAATCACAACTTTTTCATCCACTCTGTGGTTGATGGGCATTTGGTTGTTTCCAAGGTTTAGCTATTGCAAATTGTGCTGCTATGAACATGGGTGCACATATATCGCTGTGACATGACCTTTTCACTTTTTCTGGGAAAATACCCAGGAAGGGAATAGCTGGATTGAATGGAACTTCCAATCCTAGTCTTCTGAGAATTCTCCATACTGATTTCCATAGTGGCTGCACCAATCTACACTCACACCAACAGTGGATCAGTGTTCTTTTTTCCCCACAGCCTTGCCAACGTTTGTTATCAGTTGATTTCTTGATGGCAGCCATTCTTTCCGGAGTGAGATGAAATCTCAGTGTTGTTTTAATTTGCATTTCTCGAATGGCCAGTGATAGTGAGGATTTCTTCATGTATTTATTTGCCATTTGTATATCTTCGTCTGAGAAATGTGTGTTCAGCTCAGATGCCCATTTTTGGAGAGGGTCTTTGAGTTTGGGGGGCTTGATATTTTTCAATTCTTTATATGTTCTGGATATCAATCCTTTGTCTGAGGGGTTTCTGGCTAAAATTCTTTCCCATTCTGTGGGTTTTCTTTTCACTCTGGTGGTGATTTCTTTTGAAGTACAAATCTTTTCAATAATATGAGATCCCATTTGTTGATTCTCTGAAGTGTTTCCCACGCAGTTTGCACTTTGTTCATGAATTCTCTGCCTACACCTATGTCTCCACGATTTCTGCCTACCTTGTCTTCCAGTAGATTTACTCTTTCTGTTTTAATATTTAGGTCCTTGGTACATTTTTACTTTAGTATAGTGCAAAGGTATATTAATTGTATTTTTATTGGGATTGTATTAAAGCCGTATAACAGTTTTGGGAGTATAGCCATTTTCACAGTGTTGGTTCTTCTTATCCAAGAACAAGGAATATCCTTCCATTTTCTAATATCCGCTTCCATCTCCTTTTTTATGCTAGTATAATTTTCAGCATATAGGTCTTTTACATTCTTGGTTAGGTTGATTCCTACATATTTCATTTTTTAGATGCTATTGTGAAAGGAAATATTTCAAATAATTTCTCTTGCTTTTCTTTCTATATGTTTCTTTGCTCATTTTTCCTATGTGTGTGGTTATTTTTGTTCCCTTCTTTTTCTTTTTTCCCTTTTCTCTTTCTTTCACAAATCAGATCTCTAAACTTTCCTTTGGTTTACTTCTACTCATCCTCTTCCTCCATTTTACCTCACATGATTTTATGAGTAAGCGTTGTCTCTTTTCCTTAAGGTTCATATAAATACTCCTAGGCTTTCTCTTTAAACCCTAAGTTCTTGTGCCCTACAATTACTCAAAATTTGATTGATCACCCTTTTCCCTCCAGCCTTGCTCCTACTCTATTTAATCAAATTAACTTTTCCATCTTACTCCTTATTCCTCGTAAACCTCACACACATAACAAGGTAAAATTACTCCAGTAAGTAAAAAATCATTGCAAAAATGTTCCTAGTACAAGTTGGATTATATTGTATAAACTGTAGAAATTGCTCCTATGATTGAAGGTATCAGGCAGATAGTTACCACAGTTTGTCAATAGCCAAGCTATGCTTGAGTCTAATGTCATTGCTGACTGTACTATGTCAATCAGGATGTCATACCTGTTATATTCCTGCTTTCTCCCCTGTATGAAAACATTGCAATTGTAAGGGCTCATAAACATCACCATAGTCCAGTACGAAAGGATTGAATCCTGAGTCAAATACATAGCAAATTCACACTCACTATATTGGGAAGGTAGGTTCATGAAATAGACATAAAGGCCAAGAACAACCTACATCTAGAAGACATCCCAAAGAACAGACATATCCTAGGGAAATCTTGATTCCAGGTATAAAGCTTATCTAACATAAGAAATCTACAAGCATCAACACAGAAAAGAAAATAAAATTTAAAAATGGGGAATAAAAAAAATGACAAGACAAAGAAGCAAAACACAACCCCAAAAAACTAAGCCCACACAGGACAAGTCCAGAGCACAGAGACAGAGGAAATCAGAAGTCAACCACTGAAACTTTCTGAAATGATAGCAGCAGAAGTAAAAAAACAAATGTATAAGACGATATAAAAAAATAATCCCTAAGATGAAAAAATAAATTATGACCCAAATGAACCACATTATGGCAGACACTGATTAAAAAATATATAGAAGCTCAGGAAAACGCTGGAAACTACAATGTTCAACATAAAAAAGAAATCAAATCAATGAAGCAGAGCTAAACAGAAACCAAGGAGATTAAAAATTCCATTGAAGGTATACACAAAGACTGAATGAAAGCTAGGATAGAATTTCAGATCTAGAAGACAGGATTGTGACTAGTTACCAGGAAAGGAAACATACTTTAAAAATAGTAAAATACCATGAAAAATCAATCCAACAGCTACAAGATGAAGCAAAGAAGAACAACATAGGATTGACTGCAGTCAGTGAGAAAGGTGGAGACAACACAAAAACCATTAAAAACCCTTTCACAGAAATAATGGCACAGAGGCTGCTTCCTGTGGGCAGCCAGCATGGGCAGAGAGGACCAGAAGATCCACCTCTGCCTGCTGGCTGATGCTACCAATAAGCTTGTTTTCTGGGCAGCCAGCAGGAGCAGGGACATGTAGCCAAGTAAGCCTCATGTACCTGTAGGCCAACATTGGAGACCCTTACTTCCGTCAGACAGCCATCACCCACCAGAAGAATCAGACAAACACACCCCTGTGTGCCTGCCACCATTGTAGAAGTCCCAGTGTAGATACACAGGCTGAGAGAAGTAGCCCCACCACCACGCACCCTTGGTCATTGAGGAGGCACCAGTGTAGATTCCCAGGTCTGGAGAAGCCCACTCCGTGCCCCCACCAGCTCCTTGTAAACCTGGGAGCAGAGAAACCCAGGTGCTTGTCTCATTCCCCTACACCACAAAGGGATTTCCAACATGGGAAGTGCCTGGGGCTCCACAACCAGCATTTGGGAGGAACCCAGGAAAATTTCAAAATGAAGGAGCAAAAGACAGTCCAGACCGCCAACCCACACAGAACAAGCCTGGGAGATAGAATCATGGAAGTAAAAGGTATCCACACACCTGAAATCTCCAAGACGATAGCAACTGAAGTAAAGAAACAACTTCATGAGACTATAAAAGTAATCAAATCAGAAATAACATCTCAGGTAAAAGAAGACATTACAAACATAAAGAAAGAATTGCTGAGCATATCTAAAGAAGACACAGATTTTTTAAAAAAGTAGCATAGGAAAATGATTGAAATCTTGAATAACAATACAGAAAGAAATTACAATGCATGTAACAGATTCAAAGAGATATCCATGAAACTAAAAAATCAATCAAAATTTGGCAAAACTGTTTGCAAGGGACTGAAGATAGACTTTCAACTATGAAGACAGGGTTGTAGCTCGTGATCATGAAAGGAAAGGATCTCTTGAAAATAACAAGGAACCAGGAAACAGCAATTCATGGCTGCAAGATGATGCCAAGAAATATTTAAGAATGATAGGTATCAGTGAAGAAGTAGAGGTCAACACAAATGAAATGAAAAGGCTACTTATAGTAATAACAGCAGAAAACTTCCCAAACATGGGAAAAGGATCTGGTTATACAGATAAGTGAGGTACATAGAACTCCAACTAGCCATAATCAAAGTAATTCTACACCGAGACATATGATAATCAAAATCCCAGAAATTCAGCACAACAACAGAATAGTAAAAGCTGTTAGAGAAAAGAAACAGATCACCTATAGAGGAAAACCAATTAGAATCACAGAAGACTTGTAAACACAAACCAAGTCTAGAAGAGTTCAGAGTGAAGCATTTCAAATCCTGAAAGAAAACAACTTCCAACTCAGACTGAGGTACACTGAAAAACTACCTTTCAACATTCATGGAAAAATAAGATACTTCCATGACAAATAACAACTGAAGGAATTCATGCCTGACAAACCAACCCTACAGAAAGTGCTCAAAGATATTCTAGAAAGAGATAAAGATGACCATGGTTTCAGGAACAGCAGCAGAGGAGGATCGCCAAACAGGACAGGCAATTGAATGAAGGGGTAATGTGGAAGACCAACAGCAGGAGGATAACATAGCAGGGACAAAGCAATGTATGCTGGTTTTAGCCATTAGTGTAGATGAGCTCAATTCAGCAATAAAAAGAAATAAAGGGAGAATCGATGAAGAAAGAAAATCCATCAATATACTGTATACAAGAAACACATTCAACTCAAAAAAAATTCATAGACTGAAAATCAAAGGAGAGAAAACAATTGTTCCTTGTGACAGGAGACCAGAAAAAAAGCAAGGGTAACTTGTCCGTCAACCACAGAATGGATAAGAAAGGTATGGTATTTTCATACAATGAAAAGCTTCCCAGCTATAAAGCAGAAAATCTTGAGAATGCAACTGGAGATCACATTCATGGGTGAAATGTTTTGAACTCATACGGGTGAACCCTAGCATAAAAAATAGGAGTTGGTAGGATTCAAAATGCATAATAGATATTATAAAATTAATAGGGAAGGAAACATCTAGGAGAGGAAGATAGTAACCATTGTTAATTTCTTACTGCCTTGTCTTGAACTATTGTAGTGTTTTCACAATCTTGTTAGGTTTGGTTTTGTTCTGTCTTGTTTTCTTAGATTTTATTGTGCCTGATACTATGGGCAGCTACTTTGAACATAATGGGTTGTATTTTGTTAATCATGGTTGGTTTCCAATTATCTTGTTTTGAAGTGCTATAATGCTTTCATTTATTTGTTTAATTGGTTTTATTCTGTTTTGTTTTGCTTGATTTTATTATGTGTGATAGTATGAACAGCTATTTTGAAGAAAATGAGACTTTATGGTAGCCATTGCTGATTTCCTATCATCTTGTATTGAAGTCCTATAATTCTTCTATTCATTTGTTTTGATTGGTTTTATTCTGTTGTGTTTTATTTGCTTTGATTATGTGTGATAAAATGGACAAATGTCTTGAAGAAAATTAGATATTATAGTAACCATTGTTCATTTCCCATTATCTGGTTTGAAGTCCTGTAATGCATTCATTCTTTTTGATTGGTATTACACCATTTTGTTATGTTTGATATTATTGTGTGTGAAGGTATGGGCAACTATTTTGAAGAAAACAAGAGACATTATAGTAACCACTGTTATTTCTTTTTGTCTTGTTTTGAAGTCCTATGTTGCTTGCATTGCTCTGTCCTGTTTCACTTTGTTTTGTTTTATTCTTTTTAAACTAAAAATGTAAAAAAAAGAAATAATGGCAGAAAATTCCCCAAACATGGATAAAGAATTTGACACACAAAATAATGATGCATATAGAACCCCAAATACCATCACCAAGATAAATCTACACCAAGATATATAATAATCAAGACTCCAGATTCAGCACAAGAATGAAATATTAAAAGAAGCTAGAGAAAAGAAACAAAACACCCATAAAAGAAAGCCCATCAGAATCACAGCAGACTTCTCAATGCAAACCCTCAAAACAAGGAAGGCTTGGAGTAAGGTATTTCAAGCCCTGAAAGAAAACAATCTTCAATTCAAATTCGTGTGCCCAGAAAAACTATCCATCAAACTCAGTGGAGAAATAAGATATTTCCAAGACAAAGAACAACTGGAGCTCTTCAGAATGCTCTGAAGGTTATATTAGAAAGAGAAAATGAAGACCATAACCACAAGAACAGCAATAGAAAGAAACTACCAGGATGGGAAAGCAATTAAACAGAGGAAAAAGACAAAGAACCAACAACAGGAATATAACATGGGAAAATAAGCCAATACATATGAATAAGGATAGGAAAGAAAGAAGTTAAACTATCATTATTTGTAGATGACATGATACTCTGTATAGAAGACACCAAAAACTCCATCAAAAATCTTCTAGATTTAATAACCAAACTTAGCAGTGTAGCTGTATACAAAGTCAACACTCAAAAATCAATAGCGTTCCTATATACAAGCAATAAACTGACACAGAGAGAAAGTACGAAAACCAAACCCATTACAGTAACATCCAAAATAATGAAATACTTAGGAATACTAACAAAGAATGTGAAGACCAATACACTGAAAATTACAGTGCTCTGAAAATGGAGATCTAAGAAAATATCAGAAAGTGGAAAGATATCCCTTGCTCATGGGTAGAAAGAACCAACATGGTGAAAATGGCCATACTCCCAAAACTTTTACACAGATTTAGTGCAATCAAAATACCATTAGCATACCTCACAGAACTAGATAAAATGCTCCTAGAACTCATGAGGAACCAGAAGAAAAGTAGAATAGCAAAAGTAGTTCTGGGCAACAAAGACAAATCAGGAAGCATCATAATCACTGATTTGAAATTATACTACAAAGCTCTTGGATAAAATCAGAATGGTACTGGCAAAAAACAGCCCTGAGGATCAGTGTAACAGAATAGAAGGTGTAGACACAATTTTAAACACACTCAGTCATCTTATTTTTGATGAAGGGGCTAACCACATTCACTGGAAAAAAGACAGCTGTTTTAATAAATGGTGTTAGAAAAACTGGCTTTCCCCATGCTGAAGACTAAAACTAGGCCCATGCCTATCACCATGCACTAAACTAAAGTCAAAATGAATCAAAGATTTAAATATTAAAACAGAAACATTGGAAGAGAAAATAGGTAGAAGTCTTGAAGACATAAATGTAGACAGAGACTTCAGGAAAAAAAACTCAGACCATATGGGGAAATATTTCAAACAATAAACAAATAGGATCTCACCTTACTAAAAATATTTTGCACAACAAAAGTAAACACAAATGAGTGAAAAAACAACTCATGGAATGGTAAATAATTATATCCAGTTGTCCCTCAGACAAAGGAATTATATTTAAAATATATAAAATATATACAGAATTTTAAAAATCAAGCCCCCCAAATTTAATGGTCCAATTCAAAAATGGAACTTGAGATGAATACATATCTCTCAGATAAATACAAATGGTAAATAAATATATGAAAAAATGTTCAACACCATTGATCATCTGAGAGATGCAAATTAAAACAACACTGAGACTGCACCTCACTCCAGAAAGAATGGCTATCATCAAGATATTGACTAATAACAAATGCCAGCAGGGCGGTGGGGAAAAATGAACCTTTTTCCACTGTTGGTGGGAGTGTAGACTGGTTCAACCATTGTAGAAACCAGTGTGGAGATTTCTCAGAAGAGTTAAGAACATCATACCACAGTAATACATGTGCAACCATGTTTTAGCAGCACAATTTTTAATAGCTAAATCTTGGAAACAACCCAATGCCCATCA
>PVJX010007279.1:0-72041 GCA_004027295.1 Dolichotis patagonum | reverse complement strand
CATGGCTTTATACTATTGTGTTATGTTTGATATTATTGTAATTGAAACTATGCTCAACTATAGCAGAGTAAGAGATATGGCGTTAGATACTGTTGATGTCCAGTTGACTTAATGTAAAGTACTGTGTTGCCTATGTTGTCCTCTTCTGATCTGCTCTGTACTACCCCCTTTTGTTTTATTCTCTTTTAAATAAAAAAAATTAAATAAATTCTGTTACTGATGAAAAAAATAAAAAAGAACTTAAAAAAATATCTGCAGGCATAAGCGGTATGTACATTAACATATGAGTGTTTAAGGTGAGTCTCCATTAGATAACTTGCTGTGTTTTGAAGTGGACAATACAAAAACTTGCAGAAGCCTTCCCTCTCTACCACAGTTTCCTTTTTCAATGTGAAATGTGCAAGTCCTAAGCCAGAGTGAAGATGAAGGCCCCAGAGGCTGGAAATATCCCAGAAGAAGACATTATGCTTATAAAATAGAAGTGAGTTGCAAGAATTTTATAAGCGTTGATAAAATATGTCAGTTTGGTAGTTGCCTAGTGGATGGGGGTGACCCTATGTCTGTTTCTCCCTATCTCACTCCTTCTGTGAGAAAAGGACTAAAAGGAACCCCTGGCCTGTCCTAGACTGCTACCAACAATCTGCACACTCAAGATACTTTGAACCCAGAGATGACAGGTATGGCCTTGTGAGAAATAACCTATGGTATGATAAGCAAAAATACTGCCTCTCCCTGATGCTCATGCCCTAATCACTGGCACCTGTGAATATCCTGAGTTGCATGGCAAAGACCAATGAAGGCTGCAGATGGCAGCAAAACTGCCACTTTGCTGACCTTGAGCTAGAGCACTGGGGTGGGCCCAGGACAATCACATGGTGATTGGAAGTAGAGGAGGAAGGCGGAGAAGAGACACACAGATGGTAGCAAGAAAAACTCTCAGGCCAATGTTGTCAGGTTTAAAGATGGAGGAAGAATCATGGGCCAGGAAATCCAGGCAAGTGTCCGTCAGAAAATGGAAAATCAAGAAACTGGAACCTGCCTTAGAGCTTCCAGAAGAAAATGGAGCCCTAATGACAACTTGATTTTAACTCTCTGTCCCTCTCTTCCTTCCTTCTTTTGGAATTAAACTCAAGGTCTCATAAATGCTAAGCAAATGCTGCACCACTGAGCTAAACTCCCAGCCGTGATACTTCAGTTTTACTCCAGGAGACCCGTGTTGGACTTCTGACTTATACAACTGAAACGTGGCAAACTTGCCATGTTATAAGTCGCTAAATTTGAGGTAATTGATCACAGCAGTAACAGGGAATTAATACATATTGTATATGCAGTGGTAGATTTTCTTGGACGTGACAAAATATTTGGGCTATAATTATATGACTTAATGTAACCATATATTTGGAGAACAACTTTCTATAATGTAGAAAGCAGACATAAATGAATATTTTTATTTAAAATAATTTTATTGAATTTTCATGCTGATCAAATTTTGGGAAGATAGAATTAAATTCCCAAAGGACTGTATGGAAGAAAATTACCCCTTTTCAGGGTATACTCAGTATTTGGTTTGATTAATGGTAAGTTGGTGATGGCACTTAATCTTTCAACATATGTATCACATAAAGCCCAGATAAGTATAGATTAGGGAGGCAAAAGACTAATAAAGTGATGATAAAAACATACACGCATTTGTATGGAATTAATGAATGATACAGATGTACATGTGGATGTCTAGTTATGCAATGTTGGGAGTCTATCGGTTTCTATCAAACTAAGAGTAATTGTTTTATTGTAAAGAGACTTTGACTAGAGTATGCTGTGTTGTTAGGTATGCTGTTCTAGGGTATGCTGTGCTATTAGGGTTCATTCTGGTGGATTTGGAGTGATCCTGAATTCCTTTACTGAAATCAGGAATGTAACTTTGTGATGATATGCTTGATCCTCATCTGTTACTAGCAAGATTCCCAGGGAAATCTGGCATGGGACTGGTTTGTGGCAAGAACATGGTGTACATGACCAGAGGTTATGACTTAGACTCCATAAACATCTCAGAATTAATGCCCTTGAAATAGTCTTTCTCCCCCATCCCTCAGAGAGATCTGGATAGGGGTACAGACCAGTCATTTTCTGTAACAGGAGGATACTTCATGTGTGTATAGAACAATCAAAGGTGGGAGGTGGTAGAGTTGAGAATGGGAGAATGAGGTGGCGCTTGTCCATTTTCCTCATAACCAGCCAACACTTCAACTAGTGGCCTGCTAATGAATCCCTATGAACTTGGTTCTGTCCCCAAATCAGCTGCAGGAAGATCCCTGGAGTCTTCTTCCATTCTGAGGGAAGGATACAGAGTACTATAAAGAGGGAAGTGTGGTTCTGCTCAGTCTTCTCCATCTTTGTCTTCCAAGGTGACCTTTAAGCCTGTAGCTTTAATCTGCCATGTTAATATTTGTTGGTGGTCACTGCCAATATCGTCCTTCATAAACTCAACCTGGAGAAAGACACAGATGGTCACTTCCAAGGCACTTATATCCAAAATAAATGGAAGAGGTTCCTTGATGGCCTGTCTCTCCCTCCTTCTGACCAGGAAGCCACTTTGCCATTTTGCATGATTGGGCAGCACAGTGGTAGAGGTCTGATTAAACAAGTCCTGGTCTTAGAGAAGCTTCACGCCTCCTCACTAGGGTGGGGCAGCACTGGCCATGGCAATTCTCTGTGAGAGGTACGTGCTATGAGTTCGGTTCTTTTCTAATATCAATGTGACCTTTCCTTTAGCCTCCCTAAGTGTCAGTTTCTTTACAGGTAAAATGATTGTGGTGGTATTGTGGTGGTTCTCAACAGAGAAGATGGACCGCATTTCAGGAAAGTATACATGTTCTTTTCTGTCTTTTTTTTTTTAACAAAACTCCATCTTTTTTAAAAAACAAAACTCCAAAGTATTTGTGAAACACCCACTTGTCACGACTGTGTGATTATGACATAATGGATTCAACATGTAAGCAGAGGCCCTCACTTTCCAATAGGAACCTGTGGCAAAGTTCAGAAAATGTGAGTGCAGAAAGTTCGTTTCAGAATAAACATATCTGGGTGGAGATGTGGGCCCCTCCTCTTCTGCCTGAGAACTGCCGAGGCAGTCTCAGCATAATCTGAAAACCTCTCCCAGAACGGTGTCCAGGAAGGATGGTTCTGTGCATGTCATATACAACCAGCAGAGGGAAGCACACACTTGGATAAAAGGCTTTTAAGCCAGTAATGCAAAGCTTGTCACAAGGTTTTGTTTTCAGAGAAAGCAGACTTCCTCTAGCAACGAATACTTGGGCATATAAAATTTAAAGCCATTGAGAACAAATTCAGAACCCAGGTCCAGGCCCAGATGTGGGCCAAGGCAATTTTGAAATGCAGCAAATTTTGTTAATGAACCTTCACTACCTCCTGAAGCTACTATATGTGCCAAGTTCATGGTTCTGCAAATGCCAAGCAATGAGGTTGCAAACCTACAGAGGAGGCTAGTGAAGTTTTATTGGGAACAATGATAAGAATAGCTCTGAATTTTCAGGAGGGTTTGAGTGGGTGGGCCCTTTGATCCAGAGCAAATTAGAGATAATCAGAGCACAGGAACTTCTCAATTATTAGTGACCACCTATCACAAGTAGTTCTGGGGATTTAAAATGACCAATTGGAACTTAAGCTTTTAACCCAGTTCTTCAACATGGAGGGTTTACAGGAAACTAGGATCTTACAAAAACAACTGGTTAACTTACATTACAATTTTCTCAGAAGTCAGAAATTTAGTAAGTTGTGGCTGCACCTGCCTTTAGGAGGAAGTGGCCTGCATCCCATGCCCCCTGAGGAAGTTCACCGTTGGCCCAAAGTCCTAGTCCACTGGTAACTCTTATTTTAATTCCCATCAATATAACTCATTACCCAGTTGTACCTCAAGTCTTTCCCCTAGCTGGCTGGCTCACTCATAAGCTATCTAAATAAATTATTTTCTACATTGTTCTGTGTCTTTTTGCTTCTTAGTGTAAGGTAGAGGAACCAGAAGCATTGGCATCACTGGGCAGTGTGTCAGAAAAAATCTCAGTCACATGCCAGACCCCAGTTGGAACTTACGTTTTTAAGAGTTTCTAGGTGATGCTTGTTCAGTTGAAAGTTTGAGGAGTAGTGGTATGACCACCCATTCCCTTCACACAAGTACCACCCATAAACCACTCCCCTTCCTCTCCCCACCATGCACCTTACACAGGATAATGTGTATCCTATTCCAGAGAGGAGGGCAGTTAGTATGGTCAACAGGATGAGTCTGAGGATATTTGAGGCTGAAATAAGGAACTTAATGTACTGTAAAAATAAGTATGCAGGTTGCGGGTTTAGTTCAGGGGCACAGCATCTGCTTGGCAAGTGAGAGGTTGTGAGTTCAGTCCTTAGTACCAAAAAATTAATAAAATAAAAAAATAAGTATGCAGGTTCACTTACTCTCATCATGGAAAAAGAATTTTTGGGATATATCAGTAAAAGAGGCATGAGAAGGATGTTGTAGTCAGGGGTTGTACAGAGAACAATTAGAATCAGGACACAGAATTTATAATATTCTATGATGGTCACCCAGAGTTAACTCAAGAAAGTTCAGAAAATCTATCCACAACACCAAAGACAGAATATTCCCCCAAGGGTCTGAGTCCCACAGCAATATCCTACATGAGTCCAGGTGAAAAACTAGAGTCCATGACAGTGCCTCCTATGAGTCCAGCTGGAGGTCTAGAGCCCACGAGAAGGACTCGTGCCAGTCTCTTTTATGGATCTGCACTGGGAAGGCCCAAAGTTCAGTGGTGGAAGCTAGAAAGTCTATGCCAGTGAAGGAGCTGTGATGGTAGATTGAGGGCTTTCACTGGAGCTGAGAAGTCATGCTCAAAACAAGGACCAGGGCTTTGATAATCGATAGCCTTAGTCTTGTCTTTAGTCTTAGTCTTAGTCTTAGTCTTAGTCTTAGTCTTAGTCTTAGTCTTAGTCTTAGTCTTAGTCTTAGTCCTAGTCTTAGTCTTATGGGTAGGAGAGGATAGCTCACCTCTAGTGAGATAATGGCCTATTCCTATAGGAAACTATTGACAATAACAGGACAAAAATCTTAGTGAGTACAGCTATCCATTGACTTTGTTGATCATGGTGCTGACAATTTTGCAAGGAGAGATGCTGGAGTAGAAATTAGGTTTGAGGTGCTGCACTCTCAAGATTAGGGCTACAGCAACACTTTGTAGATAAGAATACATGCAAGATTAGAAACTCTTCCCTTGAATGAAGGGTTTACGCTTTTATACCCTTGAGCCTATAGTTTATGGGGTTCGACGGTTCTTGAGATGTTCTCAAATCATCATTCTTCTCATCTTGGTTCAAAATACTCTGTTTCTTTTTCAGCAGTGCTAATGTCTTTTGCAATCATATATCTGTTAGTTGTAAATTTACACATCTTTTTTTTTCTGGACAAAATGAAAGTTTTCAAATCTTTCTTCTCTGTTTTCTTGTGCCACTTATCACTATATATCTGCCTGAAAGCCTCCAACAGTAATCATTCCACAATCCAATCATTAGTGTCTTAGTTACTTCTTACTTGTTGCTGAGACAAAATACCTGATGGTCAAAGTTAGGGAAGGAAAGTGTTATTTCTTACAGTTCTTGGAAGTTTCAGTCCATATTCAGTTGGCTCCAAGGCATCGTGGAATGGTGGGGCAGCCATTCATGGCTATGGCAAGCAGCAAAAGCAGAAGCCAAAAGTGAAATCAAAAAAGAAAGACCTGCCTTCTTCCACTGTTACACTGGTTCCACCCCTGGGCAAGTGAAACAGTCACACCACCAATTCAAGCGCTAGACAACAAACCAATCACAAATGCTAGATTTAGCCACCTCCTTGACTGAATGAGACTTTGGGAAGGAATTTTTTAAAAAATCACAACATTCCAAAGACTGATGTACATTTCTTTATAGGAAAGACATTTAGTCCATCCTCAAGAGTTGCCCCAGTCCTAACAGTTTCAGCATTGCTGAAGAGTCCAAGTCTCAAGTCTCCTCCAAGATTTAAGGCAAACTTAAATGTAATTCTATAATGAAACAAGGTTAAACATTTCCAGGATGCAAAGGTATGAGATAAACATTACCATTCCAAAAGTTAAAAACAGGGGAATATAAAGCATTGGAACCAAAACAAGTCCAAAATCCAGCAGGGCAAACATTAAGTCCTGGAATTCCACACTGAGCATCTGAAGCAATCTGGTTGCAAGCTCCAAAAAACTTGGGAGATTTCACTTCCATGACACTTCCAGGGATTTTAACTCCTGCAGCTTCTCTTCTAAGCCATCTCTGCTTGGTTTTGGCAGCTTTTCTTGAATAATTCACGTTCCTGGCTTTTTCAAACTTCTGCATCTTTGTCTTCACCCTTACATCATTGCATATTGCCCTCTCGGGCACACTGGTTGGCCTCACAGTTCTTTTGCAAATGAGGTGGAAGCTATCTCACCCTCAGTACTTGTGCATTTTCCTTGCATCTAAAACCAGTTCCACTTGGATGCTGTCAAGGTTTGCTGCCAGCAGAAGAAGTAGCCAGGCTTTTCTCTCTCTTAGTTGTAGTGGTTGAGTACCTGGATTGCTGAGCTCTCTGAACCTGATTGTGAGGAAAAGCTTCTCTATACTGCCACCATTTTGGAATCTGGTGTGGTCTCTGTTGACATTCTAGGGCATGGTGCTCTGTGGCTTTCTCCTCTGAGCAAAGTCTTTCACTTTTGGAGGTTTGGGGTTGCCTCCCTGAATAGCCCCAGGCCATCATTTTTATTTCTCTGTTCCTTCTCAGCAATTGAGGTTTCAGCTCTATCTTTACAGTCCACAGCTTTACTGGAGTTTTCCTTCTGGCCAAACTTACAACATTTTAAATTATCCTGCTGGGCTCTTTGCTCTTGATTTGCATCATAAATCTGGCTAAAAACTTTTAACAATAGCCATGCCACCAACCTGATATTTGACTGCCTTGAAATTTCTTTTGTCAGATTGATCAGTCCATTGCCCTTAATCTCAGGCTCAGACAAAGTCTCTGAACATAAGCAAAATGCAGACAAACTTTCTGCCAAGCCATAACACACATTTTGTGTAGTCCAACAACCAAAGCAGTCCTCCTTTCCAGCATAAACCTCCTGAGCCTGGTCTTTACTGGCAGGCTTTTCATCAGCCTTCTGGTCTCCTGAGCTCTGACTAGAATCTCCTCTCCAAAACAGCTTCAGGGTCCATCCCAGGACCCAAAGGTGCATGAGGTGATTCCCAGTGCACTGGAAAAGATTTGGAACATCGCTTTCAGCTGGTAAGACCCCACCCAGCATCCTAAATCACCATTGGATGCATGGGAGGTCCCTGCAGGTCTAACTGGGCCACACCCAGAGACTTCCATTCTGTCCTGGAGCTGAAGATGTGAGAAGTGATTCCCAGTGCACAGGGGAAGCTTTGGAACATTGTTTCCAGTTGGCAAGGCCCCACCCAGCTCCCTAAATCACTGGAGGATGCACGGGAGGTCCCTGCAGGCCTCACTGGGCCATGCCCAGAGACTTCCATTCTGTCCTGGGAGTCAAAGATGTGTGAGGTAGTTCCCAGCCACGGGAGTCTTTGGACCATCACTCAAAACCTGGAAATATAGGAAAATGACAAAACAAAAGAGAAAAATGCAATCTCAAGCCTCCAGCCCATCCCAAGCAAGCCGAGGAGACATGGACATAAAAGAAAATGTAAACCACACACCTGAAATTCCTGAAATGATAACAACTGAAGTAAAGAAACAACTCCAGGAAGCTAAAACACCTCAGATCAGAAATAATCTCCTAGGTAAAAGAAGAAATTATAAATGAAATGAAAGAAATGCTGAACACATCTAATGAAAACATAATGAAAAAGTTAGAGGAACAGTGCAAAAAGATGGAAACCCTGAATGTACAATATAACAACAAACAGAATGCATAGAGCAGACTCAAAGAAATATACAGGAAATCAAAAATTCCATTGAAAGTTGGCAAAACCACCTCAACAAAAGTAAAGAAAGAACTTCAGACCTGGAATACAAGATTGCAGCTAGTGAACAAGAAAGGAAAGATCTTTTTAAAATAACAAGGAGGGCTGCAGGTTTAGCTCAGTGGCATAAATGCCTGACTAGCAAGCACGAGCTTGTGAGTTAGATCCCCAATGACAACAATAGCAACAACAACAACAAAATAACAAGGAATCAGGAAATGACAATTCAGTAGCTGCAAGATGATGCAAAGAAAAGCAACATAAGCTGATAGGTATAAACAAAAAAGAAGGTGATAACACAAATGATATAAGGAGGCTATTTACAGAAGTAAAAGCTGAAAATTTCCCAAACATGAGAATGGAAACTGACATACAGAGCAGTGAAGAATATAGAACTCCAAATAGCCATAACCAAAATAAAACTACACCCAGATATATAATAATCAACATCCCAGAAATACAACATAACAACAGAATATTAAAAGCTGTTAGAGAGAAGAGACAGATCACCTATAAAGGAAAGCCTATCAGAATCACAGCAGACTTCTCAACACAAACAATGAAGTCAAGAAGAGTGTGGAGTGAAGAATTTCAGATCCTAAAGAAAAATAAATTCCCACACACACTGATGTACCCTGCAAAATTGTCCTTCAAAATGGGTGGAGTAATAAGATAGTTCCATGACAAAGAACAGCTGAAGAACTTCATGACCACGAAACCAACCCTGCAAAGAATACTGAAAGACATTCTAGATAGGTAGAGGAAAGAAATAACTAAGTAAAGCAGACAATTAGACTGGAAAGGTAAAGAAGCAACATCAGAAAGATAACATGTCAAAAATAAACCAATATATATCAATTATAATCATTAATGTAAATGACCTCAATTCACCAATTAAAAGAAACAGACTGGCAGAATGGATCAAGAACAACATCCAACCATATACTGTATACAAGAAACTCATCTAACCAAAAAGGAAACTCACAGACTGCAAGTAAAAAGATGTAAAACAATACTTCATGCAACAGGAACCCCTCCAAAAAAGCAGGGGTAGCTATTCTGTTTGCAGACAATGTGAACTTCAAACCTAGAATGATCCAAAGAGATAAAGAAGGTCACTACATACTAGTTAGGGGAAAACTTCAAGAGGAAGAGATAACAATCTTAAATACACATGCCCCAAATTCAGGAGCACCCAACTATACAAAACAAATATTAACAGAAATGAAAAATCAAATAAGCAATAACACAATTGTAACAGGAGACCATAACACACCATTGACACAAAGGGACAGGTCAACTAGACAGAAAATCAGCAAAAAAAATAACAGAACTGAATCACACCTGTGAACAAGTGGACTTGGTGGATGTATTCAGAGTGTTCCACACAACAACATCAGAATATACATGCTTCTCAGCAGCACGTGGGACATTCTCTAAAATAGAGCATATACTAGCCCACAGAACATACTTAAGTAAATGCAAAAGAATTGAAATTATCCCATGCATGTTATTGGATCATAGCACCATGAAACTAGAAATTAATGACAAATAAACCACAAAACCCCCACAAATACATGGAAATTGAATAATATACTCCTGAGTGGGTCACACAGGAAATTAAAGAAGAAATTAAACAATATCTGCAAGCAAACAAAAATACAAATACAACTTACGGGAACCTGTGGGATGCAATGAAAGCAATCTTCAGAGGAAAAATTATAATGGTGAATTCCCACATCAGAAAAGAAGAACAAACACAAATAACCTGATGCTACACCTCAAACATCTAGAAAAAGAAGAGCAAGTCAAGCCCAAAGCCAAAAGATGGGAGGAAATTAAAAAGATCAGAGCAGAAATCAATGCAATGGAGACTAAGAAAACAATACAAAGAATCAATGAATCAAAGTGTTGGTTCTTTGAAAGAATAAATAAAATTGATAAGCCTCTAGCCAACCTTATTTTTAAAAAGGAAAGAAAAAACTCAATTTCATGCAATAAGGAATGAAAAGGGTGAAATCACTACAGACCCTATGGAAAAACAGAGAAGATCATCAACACTTATTTCAAAAACCTCTACTCTCATAGGTTTGATAACACAGAAGAAATGGACAGATTCCTAGAAACATATGAATTACCAAAGCTGGGTCAATAAGATGTAAAACTGCTGAATAACCCAATTTCAATTAATGAAATTTAAAATGTAATCAAATCCTTACCAACAAAGAAAAGCCCAGGTCCAGATGGATTCACTGCAGAATTCTATAAGAAATTCAAAGAAGACTTAGTGCTGACACTCCTCAAACTCTTCAATGAAGTTGAAAGGGAAGCAATTCTTCCTAAGTCATTCCTGGAAGCAAATATTACTCTAGTATCAAAACCTGAGAAAGACCCAACCAAAAAACAGAACTACAGGTCAATCTCCCTAATGAACATAGATGCAAAAATACTCAGTAAAATATTGGCAAACAGAATGCAGCAAATCATCAAGAGGATTACACACCATGACCAAGTGGGATTCATCCCAGGAATACAGGGCTGGTTCAACATACATAAATCAATAAATGTAATCCACCAACTCAACAGAGCCAAAAGTTAGAATCACATGATCAATTATATAGATGAAGAAAAAGCTTTTGATAAGTTCCAACACTTACTCATGATAGGAACCTTACAGAAAATTGGAATATATGGTCTTTACCTCAAAATGATAAAAGCCATCTATGACAAACCAATAGCCAGCATCATACTAAATGGCCAAAAACTGAAAGACTTTACCCTAAAATCAGGCACAAGACAAAGATGTCCATTATCACCACTCCTACTCAATATAGTGCTGGAAATACTAGTCAGAGCAATTAGACAAGAGAGAGAAATAAAAGGGTAAGAATAGGAAAAGAAGAAATTAAATTATCATTATTTGCAGATGACATGATACTTTACATAGAAGACCCCCAAGACTCCATTGAAAGACTCCTAGGTATAATAACTAAATTCAGTAATGTAGCTGGATACAAAGTCAACACTCAAAAATCAATAGCATTCCTATACACTAACAACAAAATCACTGAGAGAGAAATAAGAGAAGCCACACTCTTTAAAATAGCATCCAAAAAATGAAGTAATTAGGAATCAATCTAACAAAAGAAGTAGAAGATCTATTCAGGGAAAATTATAATGCCCTGAAAAAACAATTAAATAGGACCTCAGAAAATGGAAAGATATCCATTGTTCATGGACAGGAACAACAAATATTGTGAAAATGGCCAATCTCCTGAAATTGTTATACAGATTCAATGCAATTCCAATAAAAAATACCACTAATGTACCTAAATCTGGAGAAATCACTCCTAAAATTCACCTGGAACCAGAAGAGACCTAGAATAGTGAAGGCAATTCTAAGCAACAAAGTCAAGGCAGGAGGCATCACAATCCCTGACTCGAAGTTATACTACAAAGCTGCTGCAATACAATCAGCCTGGTACTGCATAAAAGCAGACCTGGAGATAAATGGAATAGATTAGAAGATACAACTACAGTGACAGACACACTCAGCCACCTTATCTTTGATAAAGGCGCCAAACTCATTCACTGGAATAAAGATAGTGTTTTTAATAAATGGTGCTGGAAAAACTTGCTCTCCATATGTCAAAAACTATAACTAGACCCATGCCTATCACCATGTACTAAACTAAAGTCTAAATGGATCAAAGATCTAAATAGTAAAACAGAAACACTAAATCTGTTGGAAGAAAAAGTAGGTAGAAATCTTGAAGACATAGGGGTAGGTAGAGAATTCATGAGCAAAAATCAAACTACACATGAAATACTTCCCAGAATCAATAACTAGAATCATGTCTTATTAAAGAAATTTTATGCATCAAAAGAAATCTCCAGCATAGTGAAAAGAAAACCCACAAATTGGGAAAAAAATCTTAGTGAACTGTCCTTCAGACAAAGGACTTCTGTCCAGAACATATAAAGAATAAAAAAAAAATCAGACTCCCAAAATTCAAAGACCCAGTCCAAAAATGGGCATCTCAGATGAATACATAGTTCTCAGGTGAAGAAATACAATGGCAAATAAATACATGAAAAAATGTTCAGCATCATTAGTCATTAGAGAAATGCAAATTAAAACCACACTGAGATTCCATCTCACTCCAGAAAGAATGGTCAGGATAAAGAAAACTACCAACAACAAACGCTGGAGAGGCTTTGGGGAAAAAAGAACTCTTCTGCACCGTTGGTGGGAGTGCAGTATGGTGCAGCCACTGTGGAGGTCAGTCTGGAGGTTCATCAAAAATCTGGAATTGTAATTCCCATTTGACCCAGCTATTCCACTTCTGGGCATATTCCCAGAAGAATTGAAAACATCATATCACAGTGATATATGTGCACCCATGTTTATAGCAGCACAATTTGTAATAGCCAGATCTTGGAAACAACCTAAGTGCCCATCAACTGAGGAATGGATAAAAAAGATGTGGCATTTTTATACAATGGAGTACTACTCAGCTATAAAGAATGATCACATTGTGAGTAAGTGGATGCTACTTGAGATCATACTCATAAGTGAAATAAATCAAACTCCCATTTTAAATACCTTATAGTCTCCCTAGTGTAAGAAATAGTAAGAGTACATAAGCTACAAAAACCTCAATAAGTACAGTGAAAGGATAAGAATCTGCTCAAAGGGTAAAAAGTAATATCTCAGGGAAAAGGAGGAAAAAGGAAAAGGAAGGGAAAAGAAAAAAAATGTCTAAAATTATATAAACACACTTAGGATAACTAAGATGATTGTGCTACAAATTCTATAAGTTCTTGGAACAAAACAGTTAACATTCTTAGGACTGGAACAATTGTGCATGTTAGTGTATGGTGATCCAAGGAATTCTTTTTTTTTTTTAATTTTATTTAAAGAGAAAAAAAAAGCAATACAGAAAAACGGGTAGAAACAATACAAAACCTCAAAAAAAACGATAAATCACTAGTTGACCAACCACATACTGTACTCCCAGAAATAGCTGTTCATGTTACAAAATTAAGGCATACAAAGTGAACACACAGTGAGGCTGCAAACAGTTACAAAAAAACAGGAGGGAATAAAGCCAATTGAAACAGTATAGTGAAATTGGCACAGAACATCACAGCAGGTCACCAGGACAACAGTAACAGGCAACATTGTATACCTCGTTGTCTTCACAAAAGTTGTTCTTCTACTAGGTTCAGCAAAATCAAAGAAATACACATTATAGAACACATCAACACAGAGTATTGAATAGAGCAACACCGTTAATCAAGACAAAGCGAAACAGCGATAAAAATATCTGCCTTCAGAGATAGTAGAAGGAAACTCCCCCGACTTGCTGTACCAAATATGGTCACGTGCTAAGAGATACCCAGATCTCTGGATCCCAATTGTTAAATGGGGGGGGGGGTAATGTGGTATGTTTGGTTCTAAGCCTGCGACCCGGTAGGCAGCAGGCTGCTTACCTGGTTGGCTCGGCGCCCTAAGTTCCAGCATGGCGCGGATCTCAGGAGACGCTCTTGCTTCTGGTTTCCCCGCCCTGGGGTGGCCGCGGCTAATCCGAGGAATTCTTGATGATCGTTATGTAAAATAACAGCCCTAGTTATGCTTCTATCACCTTGTTTGAAGGCCTATATTATCAGTGTTTTGTGCTCTTTGCTACTGTTATTTATTTGTCTTTTTTGTTTTGTGTTTTCCTAGTAAATTTTTTGTTTAGTTTTGTTTTTTTCTCTAATAAGAAAGGATAGGTATGCATGTAGAGACTTACACATGCATAAAACTTCTCCTAAACAGTTTATGAGAATTAATTATATAATGCATGATGAAATGAACAGCTACTTTGAAGAAAAACAGACATTATGCTATCCATTGCTGATTCCATATTGTCATGCTGTGAAATCCAGTAATGCCATTATTCTTTGTTCAGAGGGGTTTTAGCCTGTTTTGTATTGTTTAATTTCAACATACATGAAGGTAAAGACAGCTATTTTGAAAAGAATGAGAGACATTATGGCAGCCATTGTTGATTTCCCTATCATCTGGTTTTGAATGCCTATAATGCCTTCATCACTCTGTTCTGATCAGTTTAATACTATTTTGTTTTGTATGAATTCATTGTGTGTGAAGACATGGACAACTATTTATTTAGAAGAAAACAAGAGACGTTATGGTAGCCAGTGATGATCTCCTGTTGTCTTGCTTTGAAATCTGGGCCATTATTGTTTTCTTCTAATTGGCTTTGTTCTTTTTTTTATGTTTAGTTTTACCTTCTTTAAAATAAAAAAAAGAAACAGCCTAAGCTGTTCCAGCTCTGTGCATTCAGGCAACATCTCTGAACCTTCCCAAACTCTGCCCACACGTCATTTCCAAAGGCTCTTGAACCACATAGTCAGATACAGTCACAGAACCCCTCTATCCTGGTATCAAATTCTGTCTTAGTTACTTTTTATATGTCACTGAGACAAAATACCTGATGCTCAAAGTTAGGGAAGGAAAGGATTATTTCTTACAGTTCTTGAAGGTTTTACTCAGTTGGCTTCGAGGCATCCTGGCGTGGTGGGGCAGCCATGCATGGCTGCTGCAAACAGCAAAAGCAAAAGCCAAAAGTGCAAAGCAAGAGAAAGATCCACTTTCTTCCTGCCATTACACTGGTTCCACCCCTGGGCAAGTGAAATAGTCACACTACCAATCCAAGGGCTAGATAATGAACCAATCACAAATGCTAGATTCAGTCACCTTCCTGACTGAATGAAGCTTTGGGGGGACATTTAAATAAACCATAACAATTGGGCTGCCTTAAAATTTTCTCATCCAGATCTAGTAGTCCACTGCCTTTAAACATAGCCTTACACAGTTTCAGGGTATGGAAAAAATATTGACAAACCATTTGCCAAAATAAAAAACACACAAGTCTTCTATGCAATTCCTAATAGAGTCTTGTTTTTATCTGAAACTTCATGAGTATGATCTTTACTGTCAGCATTCCTGTCAGCCTTTTCCTCTTGTGAGTTCTAATCATAATTTCCCATTAGGGTCTGCTTACATTATTTTAGACATTCTCTAATCCACCTCTCCAAATGTTCCCATGTTATCCCCACAAGCCAGTTCCAAAGGCTTCTGAACCACATGATCAGGTACATTCACAGCAATGACCTCACTCTTCTGGTATCAATATTCTATATTAGTCAGCTTTCTCATCACGGGAACAAAATATCTGACACTCAGAATCTGTTTAAGGAGGAATTTATTTTGGGGTCATTGTTTCAGGGGCTCCATTCCATAATCAGCTGGCTTTATGGTGGAAACATTATGGAAGAAGAAGACTGCTAGACTCAGGCCAGCATGGAAGCAGAGAGTAGGGAAAGAATAGGTGAGGGAGGGGCCCAACCAAATATAGTCCTCAAATTCCTGTTCCCATAATATATAATTTTAACAGATCGTGAGATCTGAACTTTGGTCTTACCTCTTATGAACTTGGAGAAATCATCTCAATTATCTTCTTTTCTGTTCTCTACTTTGTAAAGTTAAAGGAAATTTAAATTATCTTCCAGAAAAAAGAGCCCTAGTTACACACACACACACACACACACACACACACACACACACACTATATTTTGATGAAGAAAATTCAACATAGTATCTTATTGAAACACCCACAGCATTGATGTTAGTATTTTTTGAAGAATGGTGATGAGAAAGCAATAGTGGGACACTTTATTAAGTTTCATATGTATTTTTAGACACTAATGCCATTCATTTATAGGACACTTATAGTAGTTAAATATTGTTGACTGGGTGTGGTATAGTTAATGCAACTTGAGGAGCTTTGCAAGTTAAGAGACATTACACTTGTCTGAGGCTGTACCATTCATGTCTGTATTGTACAATAATCACATGGATTGTACTTAAACTTTTATTCTAATTGCTGCCTGGTACCTAAAAGAATAATATGCAGTACATGAATTTTTGGATTAAATGCCTGTTTCCAGTACAGCTATTTATATTAGCTAGTCATGTAATCTCTCATGCTCTAGAATAAGATGTGAATAAGAAATGTGGTGTTTTCAATTCCCTACTGTCTGTGACAATTTCTGTGAGAGGAAAGACTGATAAAGATTCTGCTCCAACCCTGTAATGAAATTCAGAGTTTGTATCAACCTGAGTTATGAAGAATAGAGGAGAAAAGAGATAAAAAGCAGGAAAGTTTTATTAAGAGAAAGCTCCTGAGAGGCAGGAGGGCTCTTAAAAGTGGATTTTTACTGAAGCAATTTGTCTAAAGGTTCTTATACAGTAAAATCACACTGTAGGTTATCTTGGGTCAAATTGTCATCACGTATAGATAACAACTGCAGTCACTTAGCTCATATTGATCTGATAGAAAAACAAGGCATGTAGCAGGGGTACATCTTCAGGCATCATTAACTTTATCTAAAACTCTTAGCAAAGAGAAGAGCAAAGGCATTTCTGGCAGGGGTCGAAGTGAGGCTCAGAATGTTGTGATAGTCTGTCTGTGGGCTTACTGGACCATGTGGTGCTAATTACAGGACAACTTTGAACTGTTGTTTATCTCTGGTGAGGTGTGCAGTCCTAACCCTCCTCTTTCGGGGCCTGGTTTCTGTCAACTCAACCCTGGACCACAGACCTGATTACCGCATCTCTGTTCTGACTTTGTTTTGGGTGCTGTCCCTTTTGAATGGCCTGTCAATCTCTACCTAACTTAGCTATCTATGATAACCCTTCTGTACTATTGTCAGTTCCCTGGAAGCCTTTTGATTTTTCTTGTCTATTTTTATAAGTTATTGGTGGAAAAGTTCCATAAATTAAACAGAATAGCATAATAAATCCCATTTAATTTGACACAAATTCCAATACTATTAACCCACTCAGATACACATGGAAGTACACATTAGTGACTTCAGCCAATCAACTTAACCTTCAAGATTAACGGTCACAGCAGGTCTGGACTACTTGACTCTATTCAGTGTGATAAGGGGCTGTCCTGTGCTTCTGAAATTACTCAAAAGATGAAAAACACTTTCCACATACCTTGGAAATTGCAATATATATTGAGAACATAATTCATGGGAAAAATTTAAAAATGTGAACCATATTCTAAAAAAGACACTGGCTAAACTTTGTCAAGAAACCCATTTAATATTTGATAATGTTTTGTTTATCTGCTTCAAATTTGGATAGCATTGCAAAGTGAGCTTAAATTGAGACCCTTTCAAACTGCAAAGCAGGTGTTTCCCAGTCTTAATGATATGTCCCTCACACTTTAAATTAGAAAAACAAATATAGAATTACACAGTTGTACATCAGTTGGGTCAGATATTAACAACGTTGCCTCACTTTGCCTTTTCTAGGTCTGCACATCTTAATAGTGAGCCATTACACCCTGGAAAAAGGTGCTATTAAAAACCTAGCAAACCCAAAGGACTGCTACATTATTGGCTACAAAATGGAAAGTTGATATGCTAGTTAAAAAAAAAACAAACATCTTTGAAACTTATAGGAATAAAACATTGGATCCCTCACTTGAGAATAAAATGAGTTCCTCTAGAGAAAAATAGTTCTAGCTCTCCTCAGATGTTGCACAAACTTACACACTGATAGATGATCTTATGTTTATCAAAGATGACAAGGTAACAATTGTAGCTAAGAGGTTATTAAATGTTCTTGTTTCTATTTTTCCTTATGAATCAGGCCTGGTTAGGTAAAGCTCTAACAAACTCACTGAGAGTTATGGAAACTTTTGAAATCTCAGTTTTTTAGTACTTGATAAGAAAAATCTGTGCATGCGCCCACATGTGGTCTCTCCTCGCCTTCCTCCACAGTACATGAGATGTGATCTTGTTGAAAAACCAAGAAATAGACACTATGTTACAATCAGTTGGCCTTCCCCTGATGTGCCATCTATGCTTTCTCAGATATCATGTGAAGTTAGATTCACCTTTAATAGAATTTTAGAATTAGAGGTAACACTCATGATGATAATAATAGAAACCAACTTTGGGTTAAAAGCATTATGTATACAAAACTTGCATAAAACTGACTTTTTCCACTGAATAACATGCATTTGAAGTTCTCCCATGTTTTTTGGTGTCTTGTTCGTTTATTTTTTTTATCACTGAATTACTATTTTGTTGTCTGGATGTACTGCAAATTCCTTATCCATTTACCTATTGAAAAGTAGCGTGATTGCTTCAAAGCAATTATAGATAAAGTATCATAATTTTGTGTCAAGTATATAGCCCAGTGGCACAGCACCTACCTGGCAAGTGCAAGGTCCTGAGTTCAATGTCCAGTACCCCAAAATAAATGAATAAATAAATAAAAAGCTTCATAATTTTTTTGTGTGTTCACCATGAGTCAGCCACCTCTATATGGGTGAAGATTTGCTGGATGAATTTCTTTTGTATAAACAGGAAGTCAGGTAGAGGAGAAAGAAAGGAAGAACAGGGTCTTTGGTAATTGTGAAATCAGGTCCAGAGGAGAGGAGAACAGTATTATCTCAGTCTTCTAGATTGCAATTCCTAGCTGGGTATGGTGGTTCATGCTTATCATCTCAGCACTGGGAAAGCTGAGGCAAGAGGATTGCCTCTAGGTGGAGGCCAGCCTGGGCTACATAGTGAGTTCAGGGTCACCATGGACTACAGAGTGAGACAATGTTTCAAAAGATCCCAAAATAATTAATTATTGCAATTCTTGTTTCAGTTTAGCGGTAACCAATCAAATCTTGATCTGTTTAATATGAGCTGTGACAGTTGGGGAGGCAGTGATCCAGGGCCTCAGGCACTGGCTTCTGGTATGCCATAGCATCTTTTTGGCAAGCACATAGTGAGTGAGCTTTTCCACCTTCTTTATGGTCTCATGTGTTTATAAATTTGTTTTTGTTGAATCTTGAAGTGAATATAAAACTCCAGGCTATGAGATATCCACTATCACCTCTCCTGTTCAATATAGCCTTTGAAATATTAGTGCGATTAGGCAAGACAAATAAATAAAAGGGATGCACATAGGAAAGGAAGAAGTCAAATTATCAATGTTTACAGATGATATGATTCTCTACTTACTAGATCCAAAAAATTCCACCAAAAGACTCCTAGAATTAATCGCCAAATTCACTAATGTAGCAGGATCCAAATTAACACACATAAATCAAAGACATTCCTATACACTAAATGTGTATTCCTACACACTTCCTATACACACTTTCACTGAGAAAGATTAGGAAAAGAGTATCATTCATAATAGCATTAAGAAAGAGCAGATATTTAGGAGTTAAGCTAACTGACGAAGTGAAAGACCTATTCAATGAAAATTAGATCACTTTGTAATAGGAGATTTAGAAGGGCATCAAGAAAGTTGAAAGATATTCCATGTTCCTGTGTATGTACAACCATTGTAGTCAAAATTTCTATATTTCCAAAACTGATATGTACATTTAATGGAATCTCAATCAAATATCATCAGTGTTCCTCACAGATCTAGAGAAAACAATCCTAAAATTTACATGGAACCAGAAATGACCCATAATAGCAAAAGCACCTCTGGGTTATAAAAAAAAGCAGGAAGCATCACAATCCCTCAACTGGCTTTAAATTCATCACTTTTTGTACCTGCAGAGTTTTCTTTCAGTAAATCACTCTGCAATTTCCTGAGTTTTTCACAGATCATAGTGTCACTAATGCTATCACTTGCTAGATGTTTCTCATTCACAGGAACAAGTTTTCCCACCTCTTCTAGCATGTGGGTCCTCCACTTGGTCAACATCATTACTTCTTTTGCCACATCAGCTCCTTTGATGGCATCTTTATTCTTCCAAACAGTTGACATTTCTGGCTTTGCCACCTTGTCCTCAAAGGTCAGATCAGTTACACAATTATCATGCTTATGCTTTTCTACAATTATTTCTTTGATTCAATGCTTATTTTCTTCAAAACCTCCTTCTTATAATTTTTTCTCTGCATGTTCTTGTTGCCTTCATTACCACCTTTCTTTTTATCATCGTGGTGCTACTAGAGAAAGGCAAATTAAAACAATGCTGAGATTCCATCATACTCTGGAAACAATGGCCATCATCCAGAAATCAAAAAACACCAAACGCTAGTGAGGCTGGGTGGGAAAATGAACTCTTCTACATCATGATTGCGTCCCTGTCCCTCCAACAGCATTAACACAGGAACCATGGAAGTAGGGAGATCTTCCTGAAATGGGAAGGGGACAAGAGACTGAGGGAGGAAGAAGGAGATAAGGGAGCAGGTAAAAAAAAATAATTGAAGAAATAGCTTTTGTAAATGGGAAAGGGACCAAGAAAAAGGGAGGCATGGGTGGCACAGGAGATGAAGAGAAGAATCAAGGTGTGATTCCATGTCCTGACTCCCCATGATAAACGTACTGCAAACATGGACTAGTAGAAAAGATAGAATGATAATAAAAGTAAATAGATTAATAAACTGCAGGCTGTGGATGATAACATAGTGCATGTAGGTTAATTGGCATGATATTTCATACATATAAATGGAATCTCAACACATTTCATTAATGCTTGTTAAATTATCTACTTTAGCACTAATAATATGTACATGCCTCATCATTAAGTAGTCACTAGGCAATATTACATAGTTTGATAAATCTATGGAAGCATAAAATATCCTAAATCTCATTGTTCCTGTGCAAGTAGGATTACATGACAGTGCAAATATTGTTGAACCAGAAATCTTTCATGACTCACAGAATAAAGAAAGGCATATTCTTCCTGATAATTTTTTTTTATTGATCGCTAAAAATACCAGTGAAAAGGAAGGGCTGTGTTGGATAATTGGAATTAATCAGTTAGCTATTTCTGTGTAAGAAGACATTGTAGTAAAACAAAATCTTTTATTTCCTTGTGATTCTGTGAGTTGGCAGTTTCGGCGGGTATTGGTTGATAGTTTGTCTCTGCTCCACATGGTGACAGTTGGGCTTCATTTGAGTGAGGTGAGGAGTTAGGGAGGTTGGGACACCTCTTCAGTAAGACTAGCGGTCTTCCATCATCCCCCAGGGGCCTAACTACAACTTGTTCATGAAGCAACAGCATTCTCGTGGGTCTACTTTTGGAACATTTGCAAAATTATTTCTGCCACATTCTGTTGTCAAAGCAACTCACCAGGCTAACGCAGAGTGGAAGATGAAGAAACAGATCCACCTCTTGATGCAAGTTATTCCAAAGATCCTGTGGTTTCTTTTAATCAACCTCTGGTTTAATGAGAGCTTTGATTAGATACAGTCTAGCTTCATGAATTTACTGATCTGCTCCTGGTTTTTACTTTTAAGAAACTGTATCTCTCTTTCTTTTTTCTTTTTTTGGTCTGTTGAATTTATGTGCATAATCAGTTTTACTTTGTTGAAAATGAATAAATTTAGAAAAATAATGTTTTGGAAAAGAAAAATGACCTAGGGGTGGTGACATTTTTAAAATTTCCTCTAAAATTTCCAGTTTATCATATGCAAGAGGGAGGAAAAGTAGAACAAATGTATCTGATAAGAGCAAAGAGCAAAAAAAAAAAATTCTCATTCTAAGATCATACATTTTTGTCTTATTTAGTCAATTAGTTTTCTTTTTAATCTTAAATTAGTAATACTACCAACCTCCTATTATCATAGCATCCTTTTCTTCCTCCTTGTTGGGAGTATACAGGCTGGGAAGATTGATAGGTACCAGGAAAAGTCCCACAATGCTATAGGAGAACAAAACTGTTAAGCAGGGAAGAGGCAATAGCTCTGGCTCAAGATGCAGCAGAATTTGGAAAATACAGCCTTGGAGAAGGAAGTAGACATCAGGTCTGGATGCACGAGGCCTGGGATGTTGGCACACCTATGAAATCACTGTCCCTCCGAGATGAGTAACACAGGAACTGAGCAAGATCAGAATCCCAGTCAGAGGGGGCTTCTACAGTATGCGTGTATGAGTGGAGAAGAGCAGAGTGGAAGAAACAAAGCAAGCATCACAACATAAACGAACAGTACCCTCAGACTGTATTCTGTCTCCCAATCGACAACGAATGACTGTATTGGCAGCTCATTTCTGCAGCGCTCCAGTGTGTTAGAGAGGGGCCCCCAAAGCGCAGTGCTGCTCCGTTCAAGTAAGGATCAAGGAATTCTTTAAGTATCTGAATTCAAGTAAGGAAAGTTACATGTCAAATAAAATAGAATAGAGAGATTAGCACAAAGGCTGCCCTTGGGAGATGTCAGTCCCTTCAGTAATAGTTCCCAAATTGGAATTAGGTAGAATCACAGAGATCTGCTTTGGGAAGCATCCTAGCACCTGTGGGCCTAGCCCTTGCTCCTATCCCCTTATTTTCTGGTTCCTATTTTATTACACACTTCCATTAAATTAGGCTTTTTTCTTTTGAGACAGGGTCTTGCTATGTCGCCCCAGATTGGCCTGAAAGTTGTGGCGATCCTCCTGCCTCAGCCCCCAAGTGGCTTGCTCTTTTGCCTTCAGCTCACAACTCTCGAGAAGTTGCAGTTTTCAAAGTCACAGGAAAAAACAAATATGTGTGATCTCCCCCAACTCCCACCCAAGCCACTTCTCAGGTGTCTGTGATACCTGTGGCTGGTGAGGACTTTGGGATCCAACCACAGGATTTAGATTACTTTGTGCACACATTCATTATATGCAAGCTCCAACTTAACTAAGATGATTAAGAATCTCAGAAGCAGAATTTCTTTATCAAATAGTTCAGGGCAAAAGTCTGAGGCAAAGTCCACAAATGTCGCTCAACAATTCTCAGCTGAGGGTGGAACATTCCCCATGTGCCCTCTGGACTCCTTTGGAAAACAATTACTGCTTTGTTATTGGGCACTAAGTTATCCTAAAATAATGAAAGGATGCAAATTCTGGGAATATTGGTTGTGTCATGGGTAAAGTCAGAGAAACCCCCAAAAGAGGGCAAGAACATAGGAAGTCTCAGTACAAAATAGAAATGATGACTACAGTCACATTCTACCTGGGACACTGCAGGAGGGACACATTTTATTTGAAGGAAAGTAGCCTCTTTCCCTGTTAGGATTTAAGAGGGAGAAAGAACTGGAACAACAACAAAAGTGGATCCTACCAGTTGAACCCACCTAGGTACTGTGTATTTCATTAAATAAAGAACATTGTGCTACCCATACCACATAAGAAGAGCCCACAAAATATCACAATTAGTGGGCTTGTTGTACTTACAATCACCATCAAATCAATGGGTTTTTATTGGAAAGTTGATTAGGCAACTGAAACATTTGCAGTGAAAAGAATTGCAAAGAGTATCTGCAATCTTCAGTGATATTGGTTTTTTTTTTAAATTTTATTTAAAGAGAAAAAAAGCAAAACAAAAAAGGGTAGAAATAATACAGAATTTCAAAAAAAGATAAGAAATCACTAGTTGATAAATTACATATTGTCTTCTTAGAAATAGTTTTTTATGTTACAAAATGAAGGCATACAAAGTGGACAGTGAGACTGCAAACAGTTCTGTTCAACAATCTAAAAAAACTTAGTAATATGGTTATCAATCCTACACACTTAAACATACATGCAGTTATATCCTTTAGAGCACTTTCTTTCCCTCCTTTTGCTTTTTAAGTCCACTATCTGTTTAGTTATATCATGTTTTTGCTTGCTCAGTATCTTATTGATCTGTTTTGTTGTTGTTATTTCCTTTTTAATCACCTTATACAATTCTGTTGTTTTGTTTTTGAGTTTCTCCTCATCCATGTCACATGGATCCACTTTGGTGGAGTTGGGAGTTTTTGGAGGTATTTTTTACCTTGTTTTCTCATGTTCTATTGGTTTTTTTAATTTAATTTTTTATTAACTTGGAGGTAGTAATATACAAAAAAACAGGATGGAATAAAGCCAATTGAGACAGTGTAGTGAAATTGTTACAGAACATCACAGCAGGTCACCAGGGCAACAGTAATAGGCACTATTGTGTATCTCGTTATCTTCACAATAGTTGTTCTTTCAATCAGGTATAGCAAAATCAAAAGAAATACACAACACTATAGAACCCATCAAAACAAAATATTGAATAGAGCAACACCATTAATCAGGACAAAGCAAAACAGTGATAAAATATCTGCCTTCAATGAGATAGTCAAAGGAAATTCTCCCCACTTGCTTCATTACATACCTTCAAGCTCCCAAGAGATGCCAAGATCCCTGGATCCCACTTGCTAACGGGGGTTGGGGGGACATGGTATATTTGATTCCAAGCCCGCACCGGTAGGCAGCAGGCTGGTTGCTGGTTTGCTTAGCGCCCTAAGTTCCAATATGGCGTGGATCTCAGGAAACGCTGTTGCTTCTTGCTTCTTGCCCTGGGGCCAGACCACAGCCACTTACCAGGGCGGCAGGCTGCTTGCTGGGTTGCTCAGCGCCCTAAGTTCCAACATGGCACCCAGTGATATTGTTTGAGAGCTAACAGGAGTTTATTTACAGGTGAGCATCTATTAGATAATTTGCTATGCTTTTGTAGTGGAACTAGGCAATGGAAGACAATATAGAAACTTGTAGATAAATCTTTTCATTACAATTTCCTTTTTTGATGCCAAGCTCAAAAGTTTCTAAATTGGAGCTACAATTAGGGGCCCCAGAAACTGGTAATACCCATAAAGTGAACCTGAGTACAAAACTTTGATAAGAATTTATAAAATGGACTATTTGCCTTGTTGTCTAGTGGGTGGGGAGCAATAGCAATCTGGCCCCTACTACTGGAAACAGATTGAAGGGAGACCTTGGCATGCCCCATACTCATACCTTATAAGAGACCCCATAGCCTATGTGACAGTTTCAGGTCTGATCTAAATGCCAGGGCATTTTCTCTCACGTTTTTTCTAAATAAACCTGTCCTGACTGGTGAGTTCCTATCTTTGTTCCTCCTTTTTACCCAAAAAGTGGATTAAGAAACACCTAGCAGACAAGTAAAGTACATGCCATGGAAGCATGGCGTTGGATACTCCACGTGGTCCCTGACATGTTCACACCTCTCGAACCCTGGTCCCTACTCCTGCCTGGCATAAACCAACCAGCTTTCTTCCTCCATGAGGCTTCTGCTTTGGAACCTGCTGACCATAAATCTCTTGAAACCACAAGTTAAGTCAAACTTTTCCTCCTTTAAATTGTGTCTACTATTGGGTCTCGTTGATGAAAATGCTAATACATACCAGAAAAACAGATAGCCCTACGGACACCTTGATTTTAGCTCCCCCCCCATGATACTGCTCTTTAAACTCAGGGTCTTGCACATGTTCTGCCACTGCGCTGCACATGCAACCCAACACCTTGATATTAGCCAAGGGAGCCATGTAATATTTCTGACATCTAGAGCTGTAATGTACTCAAGTTGCAACGTTCTAAGACACCAAACTGTGGTAATTGTTTACAGCAACAGTAAGAGACTAATACATACAATTTTATGAAATGGTAGATTTTGGTGGAAGGGACAAAATATTTATGCTTTACTTATATCCAATTTATATTATAACCATGGGTCCAAAGTACTTGCTATGACATAGGAGGCATAGGTAAAATAAATACTAATATTTAAATTACATTAATTTTATAGAAACTAGTACAATTAATATTAGTGTCAATGGTCATATTTGAGGGACTTTGAATAGTTATTCTGTGAAAGAACATTATGCTACCTAGATTTAGATTTGGTTAATAATAGATCGAGGATTCTTGATCATTCAGCAGATGTATCACACAAAGAAAACCATAAATCTAGAGGCAAGACATACATAAAGTTATGAAAAAAATGAAGAACTTTGAGGATTATTCAACTGTCTGTTCTAATCTAAATAAATCTGTTACTTGATATTGAAAGTTATTTTTTAATTCTTTCAAATATTCTTCATGCTCCAAATATGGAATATATATGTGCATATATTATTCACATATTCATATATGTGCACTGATTATTCAGTGTTAGGAGGCTAACATTTATTGTCAAACTAAGATGGATTGTTTTGTTCAAAATCTTTGACAATGGGAGCAGCAGGGAGCAGGGGTGATTTTTTGCTAAGGTTAATTCCAACAGAAATCTGGAATTGGCTAAAACTCATAATGAAATCCCAAAGTAACTCCATGATGATGTGCATGATTTGCACCTGGTGTTGGTGAGACTCTCAATGCAAGGAATTTGCCTGGGCCTTGTTTCATAGCAAGGTATATGTACTCAACGAGCAGGGGTGAGATCCTGGCTGAGAATTCATGTGTATATTGGAATGGCAGCTCTTAAATATTCTTGCTACCTCATCACTTAGGATGTCTGGCATAGGACCGCAGTCCAGTGTCCTTTTAGAACAGATGGAAGCTTCGTGCAGGTATAGGATGGCTCAGAATACGAAGTGATAGTATTGGCAGTGGGAGAATGAGGTAACATTTTTCCCTTTTCATTATGCATTTAGTGTCTCAAAATACGCAGAGATCTTCAGGAAACCTTGAATAGAAATTTTGGGTAATTTCGGGAGGAAGAAAAATGTGTAAAATATTTTCCAACGAGGGTTGATAGCAAAACTGAATTCTTGGATTTCTCTTCTCACTAGTCTATCTACAGCCACCCACACACGCCTTTCTTCTGGGCCACAGTAGCCACATGTGTGTTGCTTTTCTTTTGGATCTCCTGCCCTCAGTCACACTATATTCCCTCTAAGGGCCTCTTGCATGTCTCCATTAAGTTGGTTCTAAACCCAAACCAAATGCATGAAAATCCCAACTGGGGTCAACCTCTAGTGTGAGATGGAGAGAGAAAAACACTGCTTTTATTACTTAAAAAGGGACTGTCTCTCATGGTGGTTTTAAGCGAGAGTTCTGGAACTCAAATTGCCAATGCTAGGGTTTGTTGATGATGACTAGAACATTGTCTTCTATAAACTCAGACTGTAGAAAGCTTTACCTGAGTTCTTCCCAGAACACTTGTATTCAAAATACAACCTGCCAACCTGTCTTTCCCTCCTTCTGACCAGAAAGGCATCTTTGTCAATTAACTTATCGGTCAGCAGAGAAACTGAAGCTGTGATATCAATTTTCCTGTGTGGAGGACCACCTGGATGACTCTTCTTCAAAGCAGAGCAATTATCTCCATCTTGGCAAAACCTGGCCCTATCTCCATATATCGATACATGTACAGAGCTGTCTAGGACTTTTTCTTATCCCCTCCATTGGCTTTAAACAATGCAGAATGGTCAAGGTGCTATACTCTTTGGACCAAGACAACAGATAAGTGTTGCCCTGCTTTGTAGCTCCCAAAGAGCCTGTGTGACCTAGGTGGGAAGGAGAGCCATGCTCCAGTCTGTCAGCTGGAATCCCAACTTGAGATAAGAGGCTATGGCTTCCCAAGGAATAAAAGATTACACATCAGAGCTCAAACACCAAGAGCAAGGCATTAGATACTGCCTACAATTATATTATACAGATTACTGTTTCTCTCTCTCTCTCTCTCTCTCTCTCTCTCTCTCTCTCTCTCTCTCTCCCTTTCTCTGTCTATTGCTGAGGTCATTTCAGCACTCCTGCCTAGCCTAGCTCACAGCTCTCATTTTCTTCCCACCACTCTTAGAGTCACTCATCCCCAAGCCACTCTCCTCGTCACAGATTAGTAAAATCTGTGTTTGGCCCTAGGTTGAGGCCTTTGTTCCAGTTAGCCACCATTCTACCTGGATTTAGGATCACCTTGGCCCTCACAACTACAGATATGCCTTTTTGTCTTTATTCTTACCATGTGTCACACTAAAATTAACTCACTAGATTAAAATTAACTCACTAGAATTCCAATAACATTCCCATGGGATTAACTTCCCAGATAGCAATTAGGTCTGGGAAGGGATTTCAATAATCCTGGCTTTGAAGGTACTTTACATCTCCTTACATGTCCTAAGCCAGGAATGCCCATGGCCCAGAATCCTGTGTGAATGGCATGAGCTCTGAGTTAGTTTCTTTTCTCTGAGGAAGGCCACTGGGCTTTCCAGACCAATACACAAAGCTTGTCCTGAGGTCCTGTTTCCTAAAAAGAGACTTGCTATATAGTCGTAATCTTGAGCATATCAAGTTCAAAGCCACTGAGAACAAATCTAGAATTCTGTCCCAGGCCCAGAGGTAGACCATTTTTTGATGCAGGAAAAATTTTCACAGAATTCTGTTCTCACATGATACGCAGATCACATGTACATTCATATCATCTGAGCCATTTTTGTCAATTCAAAAAATTATGTTGTGTTCTGTTCCTTCTTATTTTCTGGACTTGGTTTTGTGTGATTTCTGGCTCTTCCCCAAAGTCAAAATAATCATGTAAAATAAATGTTTTAAATTAATTCAAGAGTTGAGACAGCTATATCAATGCCACTAAAGACAGCCACGAAAGATGACTTTCAGAACTGCTTCAGCAAATGGCAACAATGATGGGCTAAATGACTTTGAATCGGGGATTTCAGAAGATGGTAGATCAGTCAGTGGCAAAATAGGGAGTCTCTAAGACAAACAGTTCATATGCAGGAATAAAATATCCTGGAGAAGACCACGTGGAGGAAGACAGATCCTCCTGACCCAGTAAGAAACTAAAGGGAATGAAATAAAAAGAAAAAAACCACAAAGAAATGAAAATCGTGGAAGGGAGGCTGTAGCCAGACTAGGTCTCACCAGAGCTGGTCCCATTGTGTAGGAAATGCCCCAGGAATCCAGAGAGGCATGGTCACAGTGATGTCAGAGGTTGGTGAGCCTGAGGGCTCAGTGGGAGGAAGTGGTCATGGAGGGCAGTGGTGGAAAAGAAACCAGCACTCTGCTTGGAGATCCATACCAGCTCGCAGTGAGTGTGGGGAAATCAGTTCTCCTGCAGGGGTTGGAGAGGGGCTGGATGGCCTTTTGGAATCGGGCAGGGTAAACCCAGAACCAGAACATCAGTGGCTTCAGTCAGCCACTCCTACCACAGAGCAGATTGGTGAGAATTGCTGGGACTGAGGCCCACCTCTGTGTGTGATCCAATAGTAAAGGGCAAGATCTCCCTGAAGCTATACCTAACTGTCCCAGTCCATGCAGCATACACTAATGTGGTGAAGACTCCCAGAGCTTAACCAGCTCAGAGGGAAGGTGCCAGACTGCTCAGCTCTTGTTCTTTAGTGGCCATCAGCAGACTGGGGAGAGCAGCAATCCCTAGCCAGCTTGCTTCAAAGTAATCATGCCCAATACAGGAAATGCTGGGGACCCCTAATGTCCACTCATCTAGAGGAAACCAGAAACATGACAAGAGGGACAAACAAAAGGAAATATCTAGCCCCCAACACAAACACTACTGGCCTGAGGGAGGTAAATTCAGAAGAGATCAGGGGTTGTACACGTGTGGTGTCTGAAAAACTAGCATCTGACATAAAGAATTATCTTTGTGCCACTATAAAAGAACTAAAAATAGAAATTCTATTACAAGTCAAGGAAGATATAAGAAAAATAAAAGAAATGCTAAGCACCTCTCAAGAAGACACACATAGAAGAATGGAGGCACATAGAAAAAGGAGAGAAACCTTCAATGAAGAATATTTTAAAAATCTAGAAAACATGAAACAGATTCAAAGAGACTACCATGAAATTAAAAACTACCATGAAATTAAAAACTCCATTGAAACATGGCAAAACTGCTTGAAAGAAACTAAACATAGACTATCAAACCTTGAAGACAGGTTTGAAGTTTGTGATTGTGAAAGGAAAGATCTAAAAATAACAAGGAACCAAGAAGTAACAATGCAAAGGCTAGAAGATGACATGAGGATCTATAACTTAAGAATAAAAAATGTGAGTGAAGAAGTAGGGCTAAACACAAATGAAATACAAAGTTAAGTTACAGAAATAATTAAAGAAAACTTCCCAAGCACAGGAAAAGGAAATGTTATCCAGATATATGAGGCATACAGAACTCCAGCCAGCTATAAGCAAAATAGATCGACACCCAGACATATAATAATCAAGATCCCAGAAACTCAACACAAGAACAGAATATTAAAAGCTGTGAGAAAAGAAACAGATCACCTATAAAGCAAAACCCATCAGAATGATGACAGACTTCTTGACACAAACCATCAAATCAAGAAGATCTTGGAGTGAAGTAATCCAAGCCCTGAAAGAAAATAACCTCCAATCCAGATTGATGTACCCAGAAAAACTATCTGTCAAAATCAATGGAGAAGCAAGATGCTTCCATGACAAAGAGGAACTGGGGGAGTTTGGGACCACCAATCCAACCCTACAAAAAATACTGAAAGACATTCTAGAGAGAGAGAAAAAAAGACCATGGTTTCAAGAACAGTGACAGAGGAGGCTCACTGAACAGAGCAGACAGTGGAATGAAGGGGAAAAAGTAGACAACCAATGGCAGAAAAAAAGCAGGGCAGAGATGAGGCAGAGAAGATTGGCCATAATTGCTAACATGGATAGCCTTGATACACTAATATATAGAAACACAGACAAAGTGGATCAGGAGATAGAGTCCATCAAGATGCTCTATGTAAGAAATATATTTAACCTGAAACAGAAGTCTGAAAGTTTTATGGACTGAAAGTCAAAGATGAGAAAATGATGCTCTATGTGACAGGGAACCAGAAAAAAGTGGGGGTAGCTCACCCCTCAGCTACAGCTGGGTTGGAAAGACATAACACTTTTATACAATGGAGAACTACTCAGCTATAAGGAAGGAAAACCTTGAGGCTCTTGTAGGTAAATGGATACAATTTGAGACCAAGCTCAGGGGTAAAAAGGTTCATAACCACTTAGGTAAATAGCGGGTTGCCTCCCTAATCTAAAAACTAAAGGAATTAATGGGGTACAAAATGTACAGTGTACCCTGTGAAAGTGAAAGGGGATGAGTTGTCTAAATAGGGAGGGCAGAGGACATTGTTAATCTTGTATCATAACTTCAAACCCATATTGCTTTCATCGCTCTGTTTAGTTTGGTTATATTCTGTTCCAGTTTGTCTGCTTGTACTAGGTTTGAGGGCATAGACAGCTATTCCAAAGATAGCAGGATATACTACAGTAACCATTTTTAATTTCCTATTAACTTAATCTGAAACCCAGTATTGCTCTCACTGCTTTGTTTTGCTGATTTTATTTGAGTCTGTCTTGTTCGATTGCCATCATGTCTTGACCAATTTTTTTTAATCTGTTATATATAGTATCAAATTTGAGAATATAGGCAACTACTCTGAAGACAATTAGATTCACTATGATACCCATTTTGGCTTGACTATTACTCTCTTTTGAAGTCCTATAATATATCCAATGTTTTGTTTTTATTGATTTTGTTCTGTACTGCTATGTTCAATTTTATTGTACCTGATGATATGGCAGTTCTATTGAAGATAATAGAGACATCATGGTAACCATTGTAGTTGGGGTTTTTTTTGTCTTTTGTATTTTGAGTTTTTTTTTGTACTGGGGATATGAACTCATGACCTCACACTTGCCAGACAGGCGCTTACTCCACTGAGCTAAATCTCTAGCCCATGGTAACCATTGCAGATCACCTTGTATTGTGGTTTTAAATTACGTATGATGTCGTCCTTTTGCTTTGAATGTTTTGAATCCTATTTTGTTTTGTTTTGTTTTTTTCTCATTTGGTTTTACTCTTCAATAAAATATTACTTTCAATCAAGGTGAAGCATTCTGAGTGAGATTAATGGTGGTGTCTTTTACTGTACTAAATTTTTGAAGTAAACATTCACTGTATGTTCTGATCATACCTAAGCATATGTGTAAGAATTTACTTACTACAGAAATTTATGAGACATGAATGTATAGACCTTTAGCTCTTCCAGCTAACAACTTGTTTTGCACTGTAAGTATACCACTGTGCTTTCCCCAGCTATATAAATTAATTTGTTCACAAATTTTAAACACCTCCAGTATAGAAGGTCTAAGTATTGACTACTTGGAAGTTTTGTAATGATAACTAATTATGATTTCAATTCACATTTACATCACTACTAATACCTTTGAGTACTCTTTACATATTTATTGGACATTGGGATTTCCACTTTTATTCAGTATCTTTATGAGTCTTGATCCATTTTTCTTTTTGGTTATTACTACTTTTCCTAATGATTTTGAAAGTTCTAAATATTCTTGGTAATAGTTCTTTGTTAGTTACCTATGTGTTACAAATATCCTGTAACACTGCAGGGCTTGGATTTTTTCCTTAGTATACCATGTTGTATATGAAGAGGTGTTCTTAATTTTTAAGGAATTGCATGTGTCAAACTTTTCCTTTAGTGCTTGTTAAGTGTTCTCAGACACTTATCCTAACATGAGATCAGGAAGATATTCTGTTTTTTTTAATCTTCTAAAAAATTGTACCACTATCTTATGTTCTCTAGTTTCATCAACCCAGTAAATAACACTTGTTATGATAAAAGACACATTGGTGAGAACAACAGGATAAGTGTGTTCAAAGGAAGGGAAATATTTCCAAGGAGATTAATGGCTCATAAGTTTTAAAATCAGTGTTTATTTACATGCAAGATTTTTGATCATTCTAAGTCCTTCCCTCTAAATATTAGAATCACTTTGTCATTTTCCACCAACAAAAACCAATGACAACAAGCATGATAGGATTTGGATGGGTTACCTATCCATCAATCTGGAGAGAATTAATATCTAAATAATATTGTGCCTTCCGATGCAGTAACACAGATTAAATGCTCCATTTACTTATGACTCCCTTAAGTTCACCCAGCAATGTTTCATGTGAGACATTTGGGGCAGAGTTTTGAAATCTTTACCCAGACTCTCAGCATCACCCCCTCAATTGAAGAATTCTACTAGGCTGAGCCTCAGAGTCCCCTTCCCAGGTTGCAGCTTGGAATTTTCCTTCAAACCTGGTGCTGGGGCCGTAGTATCCCTCCATTTCCCATCTCTCAGTTAGCCCTCTCCTCACTTTCTTATATTCGGTGTCATAAAAACTGCTTTCTAACATAGTTTATCAGGATTTTGGCCCTTTCCAGCTGCTCAATATTACTTTATATTGACTACCAGCAAACATTCTTGCCTTTGGTGCTTGTGTGTTTGCTTTTGTGTTGTAAACTGGATGTCTTAGTACGTCTCTCATGGCTGAGACTAAATACAAAACACCCTAAATTCAAGGAGGAAAAGTTTACTTCAGCTCACTTTGTGGAGGTTGCAGTCCATAGTCGGCCAGTGCTGAGTCAGGGTGGCACAGCAGAGGGACATGAAAGGAGAAACTGTCCATAGCAGGGCAGGTGGTTGGAAGCAAGCAGCAAGTCTCACTTTCTCTTTTATCTCACCCAGGCACCAAGCACCTTGCATGGTGCTGCCCACCCTCAGGGCGGGCCTTCCCACTACCCACACCCAGCACTATGCTGAACCAGGTGGGGGGCTAATTTGGTGAGGACACCTTTAATCTGCATTCACATAGTTTTAATACACATACACATACCCTAGATCCAGCCACCTCTGAAAAGCTCCAACTATAAGCATATGAGGCTTTCTAGATCCAAGCCATAGTATCCATTATGAAAAATAGTGTAAGCAAAATCTAGAGTGGACCCCAGGGAGAATAAATCAAAGGTCAAAAGTCCCAGATTTGTGTTCGAACTATTGTTATACCTATTACCTGGTAGGTGTGGCTGTAGGTAAATATGTGATTACTGGGAAAGATCCCTATAATTCTTTTACAAACAAGTAAAAAGTGGGTAAAGAAAATACATCATTTAAATAGCCAAGAAAGTTAATGTCTAACTATCACAAAGGCTTTGTGACTATGATCAAAGATCAAGCTTATAGGGCTGACACCAGGAGAGAAGCCTATAAGGAACTTTAAAGAGTCCTTTAAAGAACAAGATAGACTAAAGATAAAGAGCAAAAAGATGATTAACAGGAATGAAATAATAAGTGGGATTATCTAGGTGTCCACCAGACATTTTAGTACATTTTTTGGCCACAGTGACTTTCTGCTGCAAAAATCAAAGTCATGAATGAAAGGCAATGACATAATATCTGGGCAGTGACACAGCCAGTGTCTGTAAGGTAAGATACCTCAATCTCAACCCTGGGGGCAATGCTTTTGGTCTGTGCAATGCTTCTGTATCTTCAGTGCCAAGAAATGTGAAAAACTTTCATGTTTATTAAATCATTAAATGTTATTAATGGTATTGGTATTAGCATACAGGATACTACTGTTAATAAAATGAACATTTTCCTGAATAAATAAATCTAAATCATAAACTTTGGCATCTATAATTTGATATGTAGCACATTCTAGAAATTATATTTTGAACCTAGTCCCTATTCCTGCATACCTTAGCCAAAAACAAACAAACAAGAAAGTAAAGCAACCCAAAGGCTTGTCTAAATAGAAAGCTCTGAAGGAAATGAGATAAAATGTTAAGATGAGATACTGTCAGGATTTATATGTTGTTTTATAGTCTCTGTTTGAAATTGTACATAATTATAAAACCCAAAGTATAAGCAAAATAATGATTATGGGTTAATTCAGTGAAGAGTGATAAGAGCAGTTTCCAAGAAGAAAGGACAGCATTGTGAAGGCATAGAGGAAAGACCACTGGGAAGAATGGGGAAGAGGCTTCATGAGTGCAATGTACAGGGCAAGGAAGAGAATAATCAGTGGGAGAAACAGTCAAGTTCTGTTGAAAGGAAGTCAGAAAAAGCTATTGGGGCTCCCACACTATGTACTGACATAACAAACTAAGGTGAAATGCTCAAGATGAAAAAAAAAAGAAAAAATAAAGCAGCAGGATATGGAGCTTCTGAGAGCGGCAACTCAGATGCCAGAATAAAACATTCTGGAGAGATCCAGACAGAGGGAGATAGATTCTCTTGACCCAGGAAGAAACTGAAGGGAAAAGAGCTGCTCAGATATGAAGTCCTAGGGCTACCATTAGAGAAGCTAAGATTAGTGGTCACAGAGTTCTCACCAAGCCACCTGAATTTGTGCTGCCAAGTCTGGGGTGAGCATCACAACCTGCGCTGATGCAACTGGCCTTAGCCGCCCTTCGTGAGGAGCTGAGCCGCCCTGTGCAACTCACCCAGAGCCTCTGAGAAATCGCGCCACAGCTGCAATGAAGTTGGAGGTCGAGAGCCCAACTTTTTGAACCTAGTCCCTATTCCTGAATACCTTAGCCAAAAACAAACAGAGCCAGAGAGGGACCGGCATTAACCCAGGGTGAATGCCTGGAATAAGACCCTCCCGCGGGAAAGGGGCGACCAACTGGATGACATGTTGGAGTCGGGCAGGATGGGCCTGAACTAGGAACAGCAGTGACTTCAGTTGGTTGCTCCTTTCCCAGAGCAGATTGGTGGGATCTGCTTGGCCTGGGTCAGACACCTGACCTGGACCCAATAAGTCATCCCAAACTGATTCCCTATGCCCAGCATGCACCAACATAGTGAAGGCCCCAGAAGGTTGACTGGCCCAGAGGGGAGGGGCCAGCATACACCGCCCCTGCTTGCACCTCAGTGACCAACAGCAAACTGGAGAGGGCAGAAACCCCTAGCCTGCGTGCTCCAGAAGAACGATAATCAATAAGGAAAGGGGCTGGGAACTGCACTATACTATTGTATGGAAGAAACCAAAAACATGGAAAAAACCAAAAACATGGAAGAAACCATGACAAGAGAAACACGTAAGAAAAAGTCCCCAGCCCCCAACCCACAGAATATTGATCCAGGAGAGGTAAATACAAAAGAGATTGAGGGCAACAAACAGCAACATGAAACACGGCATCAGTGGACATAAAGAGAAATCTTCGGGACCTCAGAGACAAGCTCAAAACTGAAATATTAATTCAAGTTAAGCAAGATATAAGTAGATTAATAAAAGAAATGCTAAGCACTTCTTAAGAAGACACAGATGGAAGAATGGAGGAACACACAAAAAAGGAGAGAAACATTTGATGAGGAATATAAAGAAAACCTAGAATACATGAAGCAGATTCAAAGTGATTACTTGGAAACTAAAAACTCCATTGAAAGCTGGCAAAAGAGAGTTTCCAAAGATGGCGGACTGGTAAGTAGCAGGAGAGGGACCCTCTCTGAGAGAGACAGCTTAAATGCCAGAATAGAACACCCTGGAGAGACCCAAACAGAGAGAGATGGGCTCTCTCAACCCAGGAAGTAACTAAAGTGAAAAAAACCACTCAAATATGAGGTCCAGGGGCTACCATTAGAGAAGCTAAGATCAGTGAGCACAGCGCCCTCCTGGAGATGCCTGAATTTCTGCCTGAGACCGACCTGATGACCAAACCACACTGAAGCGACTGGCTTGAGCGGCCCCAAGTGAGGAGCTGAACCGCCCTGTGCACAGCTTGCCCAGACCCAGCCCTGCATGCGACCCACCCAGAGGCAGCATAAATTCGCACTGCAGCCGCACTGAAGTCGGAAGTCGGGGAGCCCAGCAATTCTCAGGGACCAGCATCAACATGCAGTGAGTGATGGGAATAAGACCCTCCCATGGGAAAGGGGAAACTGACTGGAAGACATGTTGGATTTGGGCAGGACAGCCCTAACTCCATAAGGAAGTGGCTTCAGTTGGTTGCTCCCCTCGCCAAGCAGATTGGTGGGATCTGCTTGGACTGGGCTGTGCCCCTGTTTGGGACCCAGTGGGTTGCTACAAATTAATTCCCTGAGCTCAGTGCACACTGATGCAGTGAAGGCCTGCAAAGGTTGATTGGCCTGGAGGGGAGGAGCCAGCACACACTGCCCCACTTGAACGTCAATCTCTAATGGCAGATGGCAGAGGGCAGAGGCCCCTAGCCTGTGTGCTCCAGAGGAGCCTTAACCAACAAGAAAAGGACCTTGGAATTACACTGTACACTTGTATGGAAGGAACCAAAAACATGACGAAAGGGAGAAATAAGAAAAAATCTCCAGCCCCCAACCCTGAGAACATTGATGCAGGAGAGGTAAATACAAAAAAGATTGAGGGCAGCAAACACGCAACATCAAACACAGCATTAGCGGACATAAAGAGATATCTTCAGGACCTCGTAAGCGGGACCAAAACTGAAATATTAATCCAAATTAAGCAAGAGATAAGTAGATTAATAAAAGAAAGGCTGGGCACCTCTCAAGAAGACACAGACAGAAGAATAGAGGAACACAAAAGGAGAGAAATGTTTAATGAAGAATTAAAAAAAACCTAGAATTCATGAAGCAGACTCAAAAAGATTATCAGGAAACTAAAGACTCAACAGAAAGCTGGCAAAACTGCTTGAAAGAAACCAAAGATAGACTATCAAAAATTGAACACAGGCTTGCGATGTGTGATCATGAAAGGGCAGATCTCTTAAAAATACCAAGGGAGCAGGCAGTAACTATACAAAGACTAGAAGATGACAAGAGGATCTATAACTTAAGAATAAAGCATGTGAATGAAGAAGCAGGAGTCAAAACAGAGGAATTGCAAAGGCTATTCATAGAAATTATTAAGGAAAATTTCCCAAGCATAGAAAAAAGAAATGATACACAGATGTATGAAGCATACAGAACTCCAGCCACTTAAAACCAAAACAGAGCTACACCTAGACACATAATAATCAAGATCCCAGAAATTCAATATAAGAAAGCTGGCAAAACTTCTTGAAAGAAACTAAGGATAGAATATCAAAACTTGAAGACAGGTTTGCAATGTGTGATCATGACAGGAAAAATCTCTTTAAAATAACAAGGAAATAGGCAGTAACAATACAAAGACTAGAAGACGACAGGAGGATCTATAACCTAAGAATAAAAAATGTGAATGAAGAAGCAGGAGACAAAACAAAGGAATTACAAAGGCTTTTCACATAAATAAATAAGGAAAACTTCCCAAACAAAAGGAAATGATATTCAGATATATGAAGCGTACAGAACTCCAGCCACCTACAACCAAAACAGAGCTACACCCAGACACATAATAATCAAGATCCTAGAAATTCAATATAAGAACAGAATATTAAAAGCTGTCAGAGAAAAGAAACAGATCACCTATAAAGGAAAACCCATCAAAATCACAGAAGACTTCTCGACACAGACCATTAAATCAAGAAGATCTTGGAGTGAAGTAATCCAAGCCCTGAAAGAAAATAACCTCCAACCCCGATTGATGTATCCTCCAAAACTGTTTCTAGAAATTAATGGAGAAACAAGATGCTTCCATGACAAAGAAGAACTGGAAGAGTTCGTGACCACCAATCCAACCCTACAAAAAATACTGAAGGACATTCCTGAAAGAGAGAAAAAAATACCAGGATTTCAGAAACAGTGGCAGAGAGGCCTCAATGAATGGGGCAGAAAGTGGAATGGAGGAGGAAGTAGACAACCAATGGCAGAAAAATAGCATAGCAGAAATGAGGCAGAGAAATGGCTGTAATCTCTAACACAGAGGGCCTTGATATACTAACAAAAAGAAATACAGACAGAGTAGATCAGGAGATAGGGTCCATCGAGATGCTCTGTATTGGAAATATAATTAACCTGAAAGAGGGTTTATGGACAGAAAGTCAAATATGAGAAAACAATGCTCTATGTGACAAGGAACCAGAGAGAAATAGGGGCAGCTCAACTAGCACCTGCAGATAAGTTGTAAAGACATGATACTTTTGTGCAGTAGAGAACTACTCAGCTATAACTAAGGAAAACCTTGGGACTTTTAAAGGTAAAGGAATACAACTCAAGATCAAGCCCAGAAGTCAGAAGGTTCATAACCAGTTAGGGTAAATAGCAGGTTGCTCCCCCCAATCTAAAAACTGAGGGAGTTAGTGGGACCCAAAATGTGCAGTGCACGCTGTGGGAGTGAAAGGGGAGGAAATGTCTAAAAAACAAAGGCAGAGGATATTGTTAATAGTGTAACAGGATTTAAAATCTACATTATTCTCACCACTCTGGTTAGATGGATTATATTCTGTTCCAGTTTGTCTACTTGCACTAGATTTGAGGGTACAGATAGCTAGCCCCAAAATAGCAGGACATATTATGGTAATCATCCTTAATTTCCTATCAACTTAATCTGAAGCCCTGTATAATTTATACTTTCTTATTTGACTGATCTTATTTGAATCTGGTTTGTTAGATTGCTGTTGTGTATTGACTACTTTTATTCAACTCTGCTATGATTGATAGTATCCAGTCTGAGAGTATAGGCAACTACACTGAAGATGACAAGATTCACCAGGATACCCATTCTGGTTTGATTATTACCTGCTATTGAAGTCCTATAATGTCTCCAATGCTTTGTTTTTATTAATGTTGTTATACACCGCTGAGACATCATGGTAACCATTGTAGATCACCTTGTATTGCAGTTTTATGTGACTTTTTCACCTCATGCTTTTCTAGGAATAGTTTTGTTTTATCTTGCTTTGTTTTGTTTTTCCCTCTAATACAGAAAGGATAGATATACATGTAGAGACTCATGCATGCAGAGAACTTATAAACAGTTTATGAGAACCAAGTATATAACTCATGATGAAATGAACAACTACTTTGAAGAAAAAGAGACACTACAGTACCCAGTGCTGATCCGTAGCATCATGATGTGAAATCCAGCAATACTACCATTCTTTGTGCAGAGTGATTTTAGCCTGTTTTGTTTTGTTTAAGTTCAACATACATGAAGGTATGGACAGCTGTTTTGAAGAGAATGAGACACACTATGACAGCCATTGTTGGCTTCCCTATTGTCTGGTCTTGAAGACCTAAAATGCCTTCCTCATCCTGTTCAGATCAGTTCTATGCTATGTGGTTTCATGTGAATTCTCTGTATGTGAAGATATGGACAACTATTTGGAATAAAACAAGAGACAATCTGATAGATAGTGAAGATCTCTGATTGTCTTGCTTTGAAATTTATGTCTCTTACATTGGTTTCTTGTGTTCTCTTTTGTTCTGTTTTGTCATGTTTAAATTTACCCTCTTTAAAATAAAAAAAAAGTTTAAAGACAAAATGTTGCCCAGTTACCATTTGAGTCTCATTGCCTTTGTTATGGGGCAAGAAAAAGTTATTTGGAATGCTCACCCACCAAGGGTCAGCGATTCAGTTGTTTCAGAATTAATGATTGCTCTCAGCTGGATCTCTTAAAGGATTTTTTTTCATTGTCTTTTTTTCTTGGGCCTTTCTTCTGAATTATAGACAGCACTGATGCTAATGTTCTTCCTTCCCACTCCTTCTATTTCTTTTTTCATTTCCAGTGGGAAAATCAATGGCTATCTTCATTCTCCACTGGTGTATCTTCATCAGGGTTTATCTCAGTGATCTCTGAGGCAAGGTCTTAAACTTTGGGAATTCACTTGCTCTGCTCTTTTCTCTCATTAAAACCTGACTTCTTTCCTATAAGGCAAAGCCACACCTTATCCCGATTCTAGGTACTAAATTAGCCACCTTGGAAGGTAAAAGAAAAGGCAGAAGAAAAACCTCACAACACAGAAGGCCACCTGTGCTTAGGAGGAGGTTGCTTTCTCTGCCAAATACACTTGAAAATAGAGATAGGCTGGAAATGGAAACTATAAAACTGTGTTAACACAAAAACAAGACCTGGCTGGAAAATAATCAGTCTTGAAGACGAGGGCTAAAGAAGCCCCACTCCACCAGCCTTTCCTTGCCTCACCTGCCATCACTATTGTCTTGCTCGGGGGCTGCTCTGTAAGGCAGGTGAGGCAGGGACAGGGTGATAGGAGCTGGCATTTTGGGCTCTAGTTTTCCAGGATGATTATTTTTCAGCTAGGTCTTATTTTCAGGTAATAAGGGTATTTATCAACATTGACTCAAGATGATATAGAACATACAAATAGTTCTAAAATCAATAAAAGTTTAGATGCTTAATATAAGATGTTCTCCTTTAAAATTGAAAAAAGAAACACAAAATGACTGGCCTAGGTATCTCTGTAGGTAAGCACTACAGGGAACACTGATTCCTAATGCTTGATGTTTGCTTCCCCTGGAAAGTTTGTAGTGTGGAATGATAGGTTCTTCCTGCCCTTATCTTACTTGGGTCTAGGGGAGTAGAGCGAAGTATCCGATGCAGAGTGTTGTGAGAAAACCTTGGATGTGTGTGGCTTAGCCTCTCCTTTGGAATATGCTTGCTTCAGAGAGAAGTTGCTTGTATTGACCTTAGGGGTAAAGCCCCTGCCCTGGCGGGGTGGGTGTGCTGAATTAAGCGACTGTCCAGGTCTGGGGAGACCTTAAGAACCTCATGGCTGCCCCTTGTGAGACACATTCTCCAACAGCTTACCAGGAATAAAGCTGCTGTGTGATCTCTATCATTTAAAATAGCTTTAAACTGATTTAAATAAACAATTTTTAAGGAATTCACCTTAGCTGAATTTAGACTAATATGAAAGTTGACATAACAGCATAAAGGGTTTCCACACATCCTTCATCCTGATTCTCCTACTGTAACATATTGTATAATTGCACCAGTACTCACAGCCAGGAAATTAATAGTGCTACAGTACTAACAAGGACCCTGAAGACCTTATTGAAATTTCACTACTGATTTTCCACTGGTTTCCTTTCTCTGTCTTGGGATCTGACCAGTATCTCTTGTAGCATTTGTTTGTTTGCTGTCTTTGGTCCACTACAGGCTGTAATGGACCTCTGCCTCTTTTTGTCTATTACAACCTCAATATTTTTGAAGCATATACTTTATTTTGGTGAACTCTGTAGATCTGGATGGAGCTCATGATTTCACTGAACTTGTGCATGTTAGGTGAGGATGCTGTGAGAGGACTTTTGTCCTTCTGCCTGCATCATCTCACAGAGCTCGTGGTGTTGATGTGTCTCAGTACTGGTGGTGCAAAATTTGATACCTTGGTTCAAGTGATTGCTATCAAGCTTCTTTCCTGTGAAATCTTTATCTTTATCCTTGTAATTAATTAATTAATTAATATCTAGTGTTCAGTTATTTTTAAATGATGTGAACTTTCTTTCTCCTCAAACTGTTACTAACATAGAATAATAACATATTTTAACAACTACCAATAGAGCTTTCTGCAACACTTGTTACTGTGTATTTAGTGATCATTTTCATTATTTTAAATTTCTTAAGTCAAATTCTACCAGAAGGAAGAACTTTCCTACCTACTCTATCAGTATTCAAGTATTTGTATTTAGGTTGAACTCATGGAAACTTATCAGTTTTTATGGATTATAACGCAATACTATATTTTGTTGCTCTGATTTCTCCGGCTTTGACACCTAGAAGCTTGTGGAGGTTGGTTCTTGTATTTTCCTGTGTTTGTATTTGCTTCTTGAAACATTTTCTTACTTTCTAGCATCACAAAATCCTTCCGGATATTTGCATTTTCCTTGTGTTACCACTGTAACCCACTATTACTTTAGGAAAACATCATTCCTTCTTTTGCAGAATTGTGTTTAGAAACCAAGTTTCAGCACTAAGAACAAAACTAAATCAAACTTCTATAAATTTCCAGTCATTGACAATGCAGAGTACTGAGTTCACAGGAATTGGTACAATCAATTTGGAAAATGATTTGGCATTTGTAAAGGTGTTAATGTAGGTAGTATAGATATGCTTTGATGAAATAATTTCACTCCTGGGTGATGTCTTGGAGAGAATTTTGCTTATGTACAACAGGAATCACATATAGCTCAGATTCCCATCATTAAGAGAACAGAAGAGTGTAGTCTAAAAACAGGATATTCTACAGCAGTGGAAATGAAAGAACTATACCTATACACATCAAATTAGTTGACTTTTAGGTACATAATTCTGAGCAAAGAGAACACCACAGTGATGCCACTTACATAACATCTAACGACATGCAATAGTAAATATAATGTTAGGGACACATAAATGGTAAGATGATGAACTAGAAAACTAGGAAAAATACCCACAAAGTTCATGATAGTGCTTGCATGTTGGGAATGAAAACAAGTTGAACTTCAGCAGTATTAGGAATAACACATTTTTTAACCATATGATGAGTTAAGGGTGATTCATCTTATTTTTATCATTTGAGGAGTGAAATTTATATAATTAACAAGGAAGAGAAGACTAAATGGGAGAAGATAGGAAAGCAAGAAAAATAAAAAGAAAGTTTCACAGACAGTGTGACATCTTAAAGTTGAGGAAGTGGTTTATGTTCTGACACCAGTGTCTGTTTGGCTTTGGATAAACACTGAGCTTCCTGCACCTCAATTTTCAAACCACTTAAGTGGGAACAGTGTAGTCTGCATTGTCTACCTTATTGTGTTATTGTGAGAATAAAACCTAAAAGTTTATATAATAGCACTAAAACAACTAATCATGTTTTAAAATGTAAAGCCAAAACAAAATTAATGCAGCAATTTACTACCTTCATTCCTAATCTCAGAGCTAGAGCATCTCAATATTGATGTGTGTGATTTCACATTCAGTGATTATTTAGCTTATATTTTGCTGGCTCCTTTGTTAATGAACACACAAAGCACATATTCTGTTGGGCCTCTCAAGAAGGTTATTTTGCAGTTTTAACAATATTTGTAAGAGTGTGACTTCCCTAGACTATTCTGAAGTCCTATGGCCTCTGAGCCTGAGGGCTTTCCTCATCTTGCAAGGATGATGTTGTCTGCTGTCACGTGGTTAGAGATGAAAGCACACATGAAGGTTCTGTCCATATGGTGTCATGTCTTCCTATGTGCCAGGGTGTGAGGAAAAGATGATTGTGATGTGTCAAATTGATTTGGGGAAGAGCTATACAGCAGATTAGTAGAGCACATAGGTCTGTGGATAATTGTCATGGAGCCTAGCAAATTGAAAGAAGTAAACCAACCGGAGTTTGGGTGGCAAAAACCAACAGGTTGGATAGAGAAAGAAGAAAGAAAGAAAGAAAGAAAGAAAGAAAGAAAGAAAGAAAGAAAGAAAGAAAGAAAGAGAGAGAGAGAAAGAAAGAAAGAGAAAGAGAAAGAAAGAAAGAGAAAGAAAAAGAAAGAAAGAAGAAAGAAAGAGAAAGAAAGAAAGAAAGAAAGAAAGAGGAAAGAAAGAAAGAAAGAGAAAGAGAAAGAGAAAGAAAGAAAGAGAAAGAAAAAGAAAGAAAGAAAGAAGAAAGAGAAAGAAAGAAAGAAGGAAAGAAAGAAAGAAAGAAAGAAGAAAGAAAGAAAGAAAGAAAGAAAGAAAGAAAGAGAAAGAAAGAAAGAAAGAAAGAAAGAAAGAAAGAAAGAAAGAAAGAAAGAGAGAGTCTTTCTTTTCGGAAGAGCTCTAGGCTTGGCCATTGCCCTTAGGCAGCACTCTGCACTTTGCTGAAGCTTCTAATCCAGACTCTACAGCGAGACCTCAGGCCTTTGACTTGGACGAGCGCTGCATCCATGATCCTCTTGTTCTGTAGCCTGATGTTTTGCCTGTGGCATGGGCATGGATGGCTGATTTTAGCCAAATCCACAATGAGAATCAGCAGCAAAAGGCTGATGTGAAAAGTTTGCAATTTCATTTGAAAGGAAGAACCTGAATCATTGGGGCAAAGGAGAGGATTGTTGGCAGGAAGATTACATTAAAAGCCAAGTACTTTGCATCAGGAGAACAGGAAAGTTGACTTAAGGGCATTTCAGAAATTAACAAGACCCCACCCCTCTCAGGCTCAAGAGTGCAGGCTCTTTCATTTGACAAGAGAGTCCTGAGATGTCTAGTCAAGATAGGCCGTAGAGGCCATTGGTTTCCTAGGATTTGCCTCTCTATGCTTAGCCATGTAAGCTTTGCAGCCATATTCAAGGGATCTGGTGATTGCTCAAGCTGCTGGCAGACACTGGCATCATCCACATGTGCTGGTGTTACAGGTGTGAGGAATATACAGGTTCTGGATTTGTGGGGGCTGCCACCCAGATTATAGGAAAATCCCATGGAGGCCAGGCAGTGTGTCCCCGAGAGGACACTGTGTGACTTGGCCCAGCAAATGTGAAAATGCAGTGGAGTTCTCAGGAAATTGGAGCTGCCAGAAATACAGATTCTCAGTTGTGGAAAGTAGCAGGCAGTGAACTGAAATGACCTAATGAGAAGTCACGTGGGCTGCAACTGGTAATTTTGTATGGGCAAGGCCACCCAAGCCCTTTGGAATAGATTGCATGAACACAAATTCCGTGTCAAAACGCAGAGAGAAAAATGCAAAGTCATAATTTTTGCGAAGCTGCCAAAACTTCTGAATACAATCAAACATATTTTGCTTCAGATTAAACAGTACAGATTCAGAGAGCCAAACCAATGAATAAATAAAGAAACAAACAGCCTACTGAGAAAAGTAGGGCCTAAATACATTTCAGATTATCTCAAGAGATACCATTTTAGCTTTCTGGATAAAAATGAATACAAAGTAAATTCTGATGAAAAACTTCCATAAATATACTCTTGCAAATAATGACATTCAACTCCAGACATACATTATCTAAATGATATCCCTGAGCATTCTCTGTATCCCTAGAATGTGATTTTATTTGAGAAAACATTTTTTCAGGTGTACTTAGTTAAGATAAAGACATCATCGGTGGGGTGGGTCTTCAACCTAATGATTGGAGTCATTCTAATAACATCACATGGGAAGGTGGTCAGAGATACAGAGAAAGAAGAATTCTTTCCTAGATCCTATGGCCCTGAAAACACCTGGATCTTAGATTGTCATTCTTCAAAACAGTGATGGAAGAAATATCAGGTATTTTTAGCCACCTCACTTATGAAAATTTGCTGCAAAATCCCAAGGAAAATAATACCGATACAAGGAAAAAAGCTAAATTACACTATTCAGACTATTGATATTCACAGGAAGTTGAAGGTTATGGATTCAGCTTATCCATTAATATAGAAGAATCACTTCTTCTTTTTTTTTAAATGTTATCTCAAGAATGAAGTGCCGAGATACAGCTTTTTCTCCACTTAAGGCAGTGAAAGTCCTTAGTGGGTTGACATAGAGGTCATCTTTGCCACTGCTTGTCACTTTAGCTGATGGCATTTCCTGTCTCACAGACAACACCACTCTGATCATCACCTCTGTCCACTGCTTCCTTAGCTTTCGGTCAACTGTGCCCTGCTAGTAAGGATATCCTGGGACATGGCCTAAAGCCATTCTTCAGAAGAAAGTGATACTAAAAGGAATGCACCTCTTTCTAGCACGGAGTAGGAAACTGAAGAAGGAGAGCATTAATGGTCCCTCAATTCCTCAGTTATCACTCACTGTTAGAGTCAGTGAGGGTAGAAATAAAATTTTGATCATAAATTAAAGACTGGCATTTTTCCACATATCATCTCTGACTCTAAGCATGTTGCAGAGTGTCTGAAATATGTGATGAGTTGTAGAGTTTTTCATGAAATGACTTCAGATTTATGAGGTAGGGGGAAGCATATGTAGAAGAAAAAAATAGAATAGGGACCACATTAGGATTTCCAGGTAATTATAACTAGAAAGAATTAAAAAGAGACTTTGCTAGAGAAATTCCCCTGGGAAGCAGGTCAAGGATGGGGACAGAGAAAGAAAACAAAAAACAGATAAGCAAATGCATGAAGTGACTTTGGAAACTGCACCAAGAGACCAGAGAAAGAGCTGCCAGGCAGGACACAGGGAGAAAGCCAAGCTTTTCCAACAGGAGAAGCGGGGGGGGTCTGACTAAAGCAGTGTGTACTCACACTTGTGCACTAACATATATACTTACACACATGTGTGTTCACTCTAGGGTCACTCTATTATTCAAGCAATTCCACTTTGGTTGTGTGTGAGTTCTATACCTGGTTTTCTATGGCTCTAATTTAAGCAGTAAAAAGGAAACTTACAGGCAACAGGAGCCTTGGCAGGAGCATACACATGTGTAGTCCATTCCCATTCCATCTTAGAGGATACACAGTTGAGAAAGCACTGCAAGGAGCAGGGGTGGTCATCTTCCCATGGCAAAATCTGGCACTCAGCCTCCAAACACGGTGGGGGCTCACTGAACAGCTAAATGGCACCCACTAAAATGCTGTTACTCTGACTAAGGCTCAGAGGACTGTTCTCCCAACAAATGAGTTTACCCAGAGGAAAACCGCTGCAAACTGTTTTGGTGCATACTGCACTCTAGATACACGTGCATTACTATTATTAATTTTTATTGTTGTTATCTTTGCATCCTCAGTTTGAAAAGCTTTTGGCATTTAACTCTCATTTTGTCACACCAAGCAAGTGGAAAAAAAAGTTGTCATCGGCTTATCCGAGTCACACTTCCCCAGGACGGCTGAACACGTGGCTGGAGGGACAACTTGTGTCGAGTTGCCAACAACAGGGCCAAGGACAGCAGGATTTCAGATACGCTTTACTAAAACAAGGAGACGTGAGTTCCAGCTCGGCGGTAAAGGAGCGTCTACAGTTAATCTCATCGAGAAAGTCAGCATCAATATTCGGCATGGAAGGGATAATCCTCCAAATTTTCAGTGCTGCAGGAAGAAGCACAGAAAAGTCAGTGTCCCACAGAGCCACATCTCTAGCACAATCTGCGTTTTCCAGTGTGTGTCCTGTCTTCCTTCCATCACCCTCTACCCACCACATCAAGACTTTGTAAGAACAAAAGAAGGGGCCTGCACCTTCACACTTCCTCAGATTCACGAGAAAGGAGGTCACGCAAGTCCGTAGTGACCAGAGAACCAGACTGCAATCATCATCATGGCTCACAGCAAGTCTAGTGTCAGGTGAAGCACCTTATACATACGGCCTCGATTCTTTCTGACAACCTCGTAAGTTGGGGAATCATAGTGGAATCGCTGCTAGGTGATTGTCCTCTTAAATGAGAAACAGTACAGGCAAATGCTCATGATCCCTGACTAGGCTCATCTTCACCTGTAATTACGATTTTCATCTCTACTGTACTGATGAAGGAATCAACTTGGAAATGTTGGTAAATTGACCAAGACCTCGTGCCAAATAAATACATGATACAGCTAGTATTTTAGTCCATATAAATTTACTCACGCACCCACCAATCCACTGTCTCCACTAATACATCCAACTATCTATCTGAGATGCCCTCTTAGCTGTCCATCATTGATAACATATCTCAGACTCCTGATTTCTTCTCCTGAATGTCAATGCCATTCTGATATTGCTCAGGGAAAAGCAATCCATGAATAAAATCTCAGGGCCATTTTTGACTCCTAATTTGTCACAAATTTACTTGACTGTTTCCCCAATGTATCCAGAATCTGGTCATTCTTTAACACCTGCAGAACGGCCACCCAGGGCCAGTCACCTCCATCTCTTCCTGAATTTTTAGCGTGGTCTCCCCATAGTCTGTTAGTGCTCAGTCAGTGTGGTTCCTTGAGAACACGAGTCAGATGACACTGCTCTACTCAAAACATCAAGTGGCATCACGCGTCATTTAGAGCTAGAATCACAGTAGCTCCCACGGTATATGCCGTTCTACATTCTGCGTGTCCCTGAAACTCACTCTAATGTCATTACTTCCTGTCCTTTCTCTCATTTATTCTGCTCCAACCTCATTGTTTAATTTACTTAAATATCAACAAACCCCAAGACTTTTGTGCTTACTGTTATCACTGTAAAAATTATTCTCCCCCTAAACAGCTGGATGGCTCATCCACCTTTTTTTTTTTGCCTTCTGCTAAGCTGTCACTTTTTCATTAATATCTCGCCTAGCCCACTTCATAAAAAGGATCCATCTCATCATGCCCCTCCTTCCTACTATTTTTCTCCATAGCATCAGTTACTCTCATACACAGTGGTACTTTGGTTCATGAACTTATTTCTGTTCATGATTCTGGATAAGAACCAAACTGGTCTAGAACTCAATCAAATTTCCCCATGAGGTCAACATTAAACTTAATCACTGAATTGGATCAGTTCTTCCCCAAATTCTGTTTGCAGCCAGATTTGTGGAAAGACTTTAGTTTGTGAACTGAAGTAGCACTGTGTATTTTAAGTTCATCATGTTTTTACTCTGGAATATAAGCTTGTGGAAGTAGAGACTTTGCACAGTATGATGATCCTAATCTCCTTGGGACTGCCTAACACATAGGTTACCAACAAATTATTGAGGGAATGAACGAATGATGCTGCCTCATACATAGTAATGACATGACTTCTCTTAAGTTGCCAGGTCTACATCCAGAATCCTAGACAATGGGCAGCAAGTAGGAATGTGTCTTTCCTCAGTATGATTCCCGGGGACTCCAATTTAATTTTCAAAACTGCTAGAAAACAGCACTTGAGGACAGAAGATATGCCAGCTGTCTCCCAATCCTTTCATCAAATCCCGACTCTAACAGTACAAGCACTAATATCGCCTAAGTTAATCCCTTGGCACTTACGGAAGCCCGGTGCAGGCCCTCCAGTTTCTGTTGAAGCTGAGGATTTCCGCCATCTCTGCATCGCTCAGCTTGAAGTCAAAGACCTGGAAAGGTGAGTTCGAAAACATCCTTGGCAGAGCAATTCTTGGTGGGACTGGAGATTTCCACCTCTGCTGCCAGGGATGAGCTGCTATTTGCAGTTCACACTGGCACAGAAGATTCTCCCACTGTGTCCAGTGCACAGAAATTTTCTTCCCACATTAGTCTTTCACCAACACTGCATCTACTGTCAGATGGTTTTACCCTCTTCTCACCATTCTGTCAACTTTAGGCCAGAGAGCTGACCTCAGTGGAGCAAAGATAATACTGTAGGCCGGTGTAGAGGCCTGGTACTTGCAGGGATTATATTCCAAAAGGATCCAGGTCAGCCATGGCGGCATTAAAACTCAGTGTCCGTGCTTCTTGAGGGCCACACAGCTCCTTGCAGAGGGACAGTTCTTTGATACTGCCAATTTGCATTCTCCTGTGAGGAGGTGGATTTGTATGACAGGACACTCTGCTCTATGTGTAGCCCAGATCTAAACAATGAAGGGCAAAGGAGAGTCTTCTCCACAGCGTCCCACACAGCTGTGCTCAGGTAGGACAGACATTCTCCAGTCACTGACCACAGCATGCTTGGCCCACAAGTCATTCATCTCAGCTCTACTAAGGCCAGATGCCCGCCTGAGAAATGACAATGCGCTGAGAAGTGAGTAGGACCCACTGGCAATCCATTATGAGACGAGATACCCTGTTGCCTACCTCACTGATGAATACCAGAGGATCAGCTAGGATCTTACCTGAAAGTTCTCTACAATGCGTGCCGGTGTCACGGACTTGGGGATCACTGCTACATTCCTCTGGATATGGAACCTGATCAGAACCTGTGTAGAAAAAGGACATCAGCTTTTGATTATATGTCAGGACCTCCACGGGAAGAAAGAATGAGAGAGAGAATAAAGCATAAAGTGTTTTTGTAGCTCAGTGTGGGACTAGGTACAATAGGATTAGGTACAATGTTAACTAAGAGATGAACTCTTACATGTACCTGCAAGTCCTTCACTCCATTCTCTGAGCCTGAGTAGCAATGCTAAACTTTTCCTTATTTGAGAATCTGAAGCTTGGCAGAGAGAGAATAACCTGCTTCACTGAGACCCATTGTGCTTCCTGAGTCTCAAGGGATTTCAAAGACCTAGTTAAGTGCTTCATCCCATTTTTGTCCCCTCAAGGGGTTAAATGAAGATAACACAAGGAGTTAGGCACAAGACTGAAAAATAGATGGCTCACTGAGAGGAAAAGGAAAAGCACTGTACCTGGGCTGTGGTCTTTTTGTGCTTCAGAGCAATCTCCTTAATCTTGGGATCTTCCAGCAGCGAAGGGTCCTCTGGCTTAGCCCTGGAGGCAGAGAGACGGTGGGTATGAGTAATCTGCCCGGGCACTGTACGCACATGCACTCTCCTTACCACAGGCTGAGCCACACCAAAGTCTCCATCCACAAGACAAGTGAGAGCTGTGTGCCTTCTCCATGGCCCCCCGTGGGCTCTAGAGCCTCCGCATTTGGCTAAGGCTGCTTTACCACTGCACGGCTGAGCTATAGAATGTTCACACGGTCAGAATGGCGTTATTTGTTTTTGTTTGTTTTGTTGCTTAACCCCTACAGTTTCTCATTATATTCCCATGTATGTGTGCCAAATATATTGCTTTTGACATGGTTTTCTTTCCAGTGCAATACAGATTCACATCAACATTAATGAACTACAAAATAATATTTTGAAAGTATCAAATAGAAATAATCAACACTGAGAAGCCTCACCAAGGTCTATCTGGAGAGCCTAGCGGGCTGTAGGCAGTGATAGTGATGCCCTTGGAGTGGCAGTACTGGATCAGTTTCTCTTGAGTGAGGTATGGGTGACACTCTATCTGCAAGAGTGAAAAATTTGCATCAGTAAGGCAGCTGGCCTGCTCTGGGACAGCTGTAAAACTGAAAAAGATCACAAGCAAACCTCAAATGAGTAGAGTAGCTAAATGAGTAGCTAAACCAGACCTGTAGATCTACATTCTACCTCACTGAACCCTAAGATGAGACAAATTCAGTACATAGCACTGAATTTGACTCCAAACACACCAGAAATAATAGAGTTAGCTCTTTAGTAAACAGACTTTACCTGGTTAGTGACTGGTTTATATTTCAGTCCAGGCTTGTTCAAGAGCCTTTCTATTTGGAAGTGGTTGAAATTGGAAATGCCAATGGCTTTCACCAAACCTTCGTCCACCAGCTCCTCCATGGCCTGTCACAGAAAGGAGAACCATACCAACAGTCATAAGCAAGTGCAGAGATGGTGGTGTGGCTTAGTGCTACCTCATGGAGTACAAATGGATAATGATCCATCACAGCAAGGTTACCTGAGGGTAGAAAGAAATCTCAGGGCTAAAGGTATAACTTGGTGGTAGAGATCTCGGCTAGTGTATTGGGTTGTGGAGGATCTAGTTTGATCTGCAGTAGTGGAGAGAGAGAGAGAGAGAGAGAGAGAATGAGAATAAGAAGGAAAAGAAGGAGGAGCAGAAAAAGAGGAGGAGGGAGAAGAAGAGGAAGAGCAGGAAAAGAAAGAAGAGGAAGAGAACAGCCCCCACTTTCTCTAGGTCAGTGGGTTCCTATTGACTTGATTGTGAGTTTACGGAAACATCCACCGCTGACGTAATCAGTCCTGCCAGGCTCAGATCAAAACCTGTGACCTGAAACAAGATTTCTATGCATGTCTTTAAAATATTTTATTTAGTAAACATTCTTGTATCCATTCAGAAAACACAGCACTAGGGAATTTGTAGTTTTTCCAAAGGACTGTGACCTAATTTCCACACTTGTTATATTGCTATTGCAAGAACTGACACAAACAACTTTACAGATTCACATCAGATATATTGTTGTCCTCACATCTCATAGTGAATTTTGCCAAGAGATTTGAAAGGTTACCTGAGGGCAGAAAGTCATATGTTCCGGGGTAATTTATAGGACACTACCCTTCTGTTAATTTTATTTTCTCCATTTTTAAAAATTTTATTACTGCATGTGTGAAGTCCATAATGCTCACACTCCTTGTGGGCAGCCTGTGTATACACATGGACATCTCAGTTCATTTTTGTCTTCCCTTTTCCTTCCCTTCCTGTCTAATCTACCCACCTCTTGACTTCCTTGCTTCTGTTGCATTTCCTGATGTTTGCATGCACTCGACAATGCTAAATGAACACTGAGATAGCAAGCCACTTTGCAAGTCTCGCCAGGATTTTCACTCATGAATAAAATATTTACTAGTTTGACTTTGTACATATAAACCATGACATTATGCATCAAACTGTTCACGAATCCTCAAATTTTCCTCTAAAACTTAGTGATCAATGACAAGAAAATAAATGTTCTTCATAAAAAAATAAAACTTTATTTTTAAAGCTAAATACAGAAATTCAAAATTTTTATGACTAATTTTGTTATCTTTGAAGAAAAAGTAAAATCTTCTCTTGAAAGTTCAGGCTTAATAAACTTATTTTTGTGAGTTTGTCAGACAAGTGTTTAAACTATTTGAATGGATAATGCTGGGACAGTCATCAAAAAATCAGCATGTTTTAGTTTTTAGTTTGAACACATTCTGGTGTATGGGCTAAACTAGCTCACAGCTTCTACAGTCACGGTGCTGTGTCACTTTTTATATGGATTTACATTTAATTATATGTGGAAGATATACATATGAATGACAAATTAAAACTTTCTTAATATTTTCGCTCGAGCATTTTGCTTCTTTCATTGTATAGTCTCATGCTCATAAGGTATACATTCAAAAATTCAGCGTGGCTCTCAATTACACATTATGTAAGGCTTTGGGTTGTTGTCCATCTTTCTGACTTGCAGATTCCATCAGCAAATGGCATATCCTTTCCAAGCAAGTTCAAATGGTGAATTTACAGATCACTCCTTATTTTTGCTAGGAATATTTTAGGAGGTTATTTTTAGTATTTTTTTTTTCATTTTATGTCTAACTCAAAGCTTCAGGACACTTTTTAGAATCCATCCATGGAAATCCAGACCATTTCTTCCTTCCTACAAGTCCTTTATTATTGGCAAGCAAATGTAATGACTTATTGTTAAAGAGAATCTCTTTCACATACACGTCAAGATTGTCATTATGAGACCATTGCTTTTCTGCTTCATTCATTTTCCTCAGGAAGCACATCAGTTTTGCTATCTAAATCTTCTTCCTACTGATTTTTATAAGTTAATAAACTAAGATTGTGTTGTTCATGAATAAAGACTGTTGAGCAAATTCTCCACAGACAGTTACATTTAACTTGATCGCACCAATTCTAATCTCTTCCAAAAGGCTGGGCTTCACATATTATGCAGTAGCAAAGCACAAAACAACTCACTATTACATGTGCCCATAACAGACATCTGACAAAATGCACAGTTAATTCGTAGAGTCTTTCTTTAAACTTAATCACTCACTTCATTCTCTACTAGGATTGTAGACAGCTAAGTTAGGTACGAATATTCTAGGCAGTCAGACAGGACTAGGCCCTCAAAGGAGCCAGTGCAGAAGACAAGATACACTGCAACTGAGGGGGAGACAGACACATCTGCTGAGGGCCAGAGTTCAAGACAAAGATGAAGCAAATTTCCCTAGGGATAAACAGCAGTGACTGATATTCTAAATAAACATTGATCGCCTTGGGAAACCCAGGAAAAGTCACTGTTCTGCTTCATGCCTGCTTGCTACGTGACTTGCGTCCCAACTTAATCAATATTACCTCAGCAATTATGCTCACGGTCTTACTGGTTGACCATAGTTTTGGCCCACCTCATGCTGACCTTATAATTTCCCATTTTTCCCCACCTTGGACCCATCTCACCTCATGGTTTTACTCTATAAAAATCCCTAGCAAAGCAAGTTTCTCTGTAACCCACTCCAGACACCTTTTGTCTCTCTCTGTCTTTGTCTCTCTGTCTCTCTCTCTTTTCCTAACGGAAGCTTTCTTCCCCCAAGAAATATATTCTTTTAACCTCCATTTTTCCTAAAATTCATTCTTTGATTTTAGAAAACATGAACACTTACTAGACATCTAACTGGTTGGGAGTTTCTTTCCCCTATAACACTATCATTTGCAAGAAGACACAGTGGTTTAAGAAAACTAGTAAGAGAAAAATTTCATGACATTGAATTTTGAACAAGAATTATGCATTTCAGGTCATTATCTGAACTAAGATGTGGGCTCTGGTGTTTGCCAATATTTGGAAAAGTATTCACTGTTTACTAAATATGTGATATTAAGTCTTAGTAATTGCACTTCTGAGTCAAATAGACTTTCAGCCTGGGTTTACTCCCAGCTGTGCCAAACTATTTTATGATCTGACAAGTTGCCAATATTTCTAGATCATCAGTGAGCTTTCCACAGCACCAGTTAGCAGGGAACCCCGCAGTGAGGCTCCAGTCACCCACCAGAGTTACAGCAAGAGACCAGAATTACAAGGAAATAGGGTTCTGGGGTGATGCATGCTCTCCGGGAGCACTGACCAAGGGTCTCTAGCTAGTCACCATTCTATCAGCCAGTGGAAGGGGAAGGGTGTGGTGCTTCCCCTGGGTCAGCATAGTTGTATTGTTGAACAGGCAAATTTAACATCATGAAAGAAACAAGTTAAGATTCATCCCCACCCCGGGGTGCTAGTTTTCCCTGTATTGGTCTCAGCGGAAGTCATCCTGCTCTGAGAACCACACAGTCTCCCTGACCATCAAGATCTCAGCAGTGACTGAGAGGAAGTGGAATTTCCATATTCACAAACCAGCCCACAAGGCAGGGCAGGAAGGCCTCGGACAGATTCTATGTCAGTTTATAATTTGGGATCCATCTCTGTTGCATTCATTGTAACTGGAAAATGTCAAACTTCCTCATAGGGTTGGAAATTAAATGAGCTCTAAAACTGAAGTTCCTGGCATGTTAGTTACCTTATTCTTCACCAGATCCTGAAGGATGTTTATTATTAATGTGAGGTGAGATTCAAAGAATGGTAAGTATTCAATAGTTTTAAAATGTATGACAGTAAAAGACACATGGCTATAGTTCATTTGTTTCCCACACACTCAGCCCAACATTCTTACCATTTTCTGAAACACTTTTGGAAGGCCTCTTTTGTGAGGTCTTCCATAGTTGCACTGTCCTTGCGGCCTGGATGTTCTGAATCAATTCAAAATGTTTCTTTTTAATAGTCATTTTGAGTTTAGGGAAGAATCAGAGGTCTTGCAGTACCAAAACCAGTGAATAAGTGAGGAGAATATACCAAAACCTGTTTATGAGCCTGCCTTTCCATCAGCAGCAGCAACCACAATATATATGATCACACCTCATAGAGGCACTCATGAAAGGGACTTCGTCAATTCGTTCAGTGTCAAGAAAAAAGGGATAAATGTGATTAAAGCAAAGGGAGGTGTCTGGAGGGGGATTATTACCAATGTGTCTTTTACTGAAATAAATTCTTAATTTAAACATTCACTGTGTATTTAAATTACACTGCAAAAATTTTAGAAGATACTTATAAAGTGAGGGAACAGAGATTTACGAAATTTAAAATAATTATCATAGATTACCCAGTGAATACTTGCAAAATTAGGTCGAACCATTCTAAACACCTTTCCACTTCTTTGAAACATTATGTGTGCCTGAAACATTGGTGTGTTATATTTCCATATCATTTAATGATTCAGTGTGAGCCTTTAAAATGTAAACAGATGAACCCTAAACACACAGATCCTAAGAAAAGAAACTGCAGAATAACAATGATAAAATCAGACCAAATGCATATAGGCTCTTCCATGCCAGAGTAGTCTCCAGGGTAAGTGAAGCAATAGTTCTTTCCCAGAGCACTTAAAAGAGGCTGGAACCTACCTCCCAGGTTTCCAAGAATGTTGCTTTGCCAGGGATGAAATTGCCTTTATCATCTTTGGGGAATAAGTCCTTTCCAGACTGTAAATGCAGAACAAAGTTCATTGTAATTCACATCTGGATACTGGTCTTGCTAAGTAAGGCTTTAGGGTCCTCACACATGCTAAACAGTGATAAGTACAAAGCATGTCCTCCACCTCTGAAGGACATACTTCAAGACAGTCAGTTTCAGTAAAATCTCCAAGTCTATATATGTTGTTATGCAAGTTCTCATATTTTAGAAATCTGTAGTGATTTTAAAGCTCATTCATCATATATTCTAAAAACCTTCCTTATTATCATTAACCTCAAGTTACCGGGAGCAGTCCTGAGCAGACCCTTGAGCACTGAGGCCTGTGTTTTATTGAGGACTGGTGGCCTTTCAGCAGTACCACACTAGGGCTTCTCTGCAGGAGGCCACTCCCAGGTGTGCTCTGGTCAACAGGAGAGTAGAGCCCTGAAATAATGCAGTGCCATAGAATATCAAGGCTCCTCCTTGGCACTGAACAAGACAGGTGGCCTGGTCTACCTTGCAGACTCTGCACAAGAGCTCCTGTGTGACTCACGGGCATGCCCTGTCCTAGTGCAGTTGCTGTTTCTGCCATCTCTCTACTCAGCATCTTGAGATTGGGGCAGGGAGGACGTCAAACCTGAAATGCCTGTGGCCAGTGAATGAGGTAGATGTCCAGGTAGTCCAGTTTCAGGTCCTTCAGGGTCTTCTGGCAGGCCTCCTTCACCAGGCTTCTCTCAAAGCATGTGGGCCATAACTATAGAGAGCAAGCAGGAGGCCTTAGCCTGGGAGAGACAAAGGGCCACTCTGCACTCTTGCCCCTGCTTTGAGATGTGCAGACTGATCTAACCTGATAGCAGGCTGTTTATAACAAAGTTAATTAATGTGCATGTTTCAGTGTGCAGTCTCTAAGGCTGAGCATGACAATGACACTTCCTAAGTGTTTTTTTAAATTTTTTTATTATTTTGAAGGTAGTAAAATACAGTAGAACGAGAGAGAACAAAGCCAATTGAGACAATGCAGTGAAATTGATGTGGAAAGTCACAGCAGGATACCGGGATAACAGTAATAGGTACCATGGTATACCTCCTTATCTTCACAATAGTTGTCCTTTCAACCAGGTATAGCAAAATTACATCAAATACAGAACATTATAGGACTTATCAAAAAAGAATATTGAATAGAGCGATACAATTAATCAGAACAAAGCAAAACAGTGATAACATTATTTGCCTTCAAAGACATGGTAGAAGGAAATCCCCCTATTTGGTATATTGCATATGGTCAACCTTCCAAGAGATGCTCAGACCTCTCCTCCCATTTGCTAACGGGGGAGGATGGGATGTTTGATTCTCAGCCTGCACGCAGGTAGGCTCCTGGCTGCTTATCAGGGAGGCATGCGGGTTGCTTTCTTTCCCTGTTCCCTAAGTTCCAACATGGCGTGGATCTAGAGACCGGCTGGTTCTCTCCCTGGGGTGCCCGCCACTCCACATTTACTAAGATGTTGAGGGCTATTTCTTTTTCCATTACTCTTAGAGTTCTGTGTGTCCCTTGGATCACCTAGAACATGTGGCCACTGATTAAACATTTGTGGACCTCTGCTTTTCCCTTCATTGGCTTCTTGGCCTCTGAGGGCAAGAATTACATGTAGCTTTGAAATTTAAGCTTTCTTATGCCATTGGGAGAGATGGTCCTTTTCTCTACTCCCATTGCCCAAGCCTACCAGGCCCCAAATGATGACTTTAGCAGAAATTCATCCAGATGTGGTCTCTATACATAGCAGGTCTGTTTCACCCTCCAGAGTACACTTTCCAAGTACACAGAAATAGTATTTTTCGGTATACTGTGCATAACACAGATCCCCTCACACACAACATTCCCTCCCTTTATTTTAGCACTTTTATCATTAGTCATTTACTAAACATAAACTTTTAAACATGCATTGTAACACTTTCCCCCCAAATCCTCTGACCGACAACCTCAGGGCCAGGGCTGCTGAGACTACAATGTTGAAAGGTGGGCCGCAGAACCCTTACCTGACTCTAGCCTCTGATACATGTGGTACTTCCCAGGGAAGAATGGATCACACCAACAGGAAAGGGGGAGGTCCAGGTACCACAGGCTAAAGGAGCCATCCTGGGGGGAGGGGGTTCAACTTCCGGGAGGGTGGGGCAGCCATAGCTTCCTCCACATTTCAATGACAGTTTGGTGTGTAAATGTTTGTATCGAGCGATGTAAAAAATGGAGAGAGAGATGTGGACCTATGGGAAACGCTGATGAGGTACAACATGTGAAGGCCTCCCCCCAACACGGACCGCACTGATACCTTGCTAACAATGAAGAGATCTTCTCGCTTCACAGCCTTCTCTTGGATCTTCTCTTGGATGGCTTGTCCCACCTCGTCCTCATTCTGATAGGCAAAGGCGCAGTCGATGTGGCGATACCCTGCATCAATGGCGGCCTTCACAGCCTCTTTGACTTCACCTGGGGAAGACTGAAAGGCAACACAGAAAGTCATCAGGTCTTCTTACCCCAGGACCTGCTGCACCAGGCTGTACGTGGCCGAGCTTCACCAACTGAGGCCCTCTAGGGTCCCACTGACCAGGGCCAGCTTGGAGGCAAACACTTCAGAAAAGTTTTCAAATGAATAGGAAAAAGATGAAGTGATTTAACGTTTACAACTTGACAACTGATCCTAACTAAAAGTCAAGCCCACTTTTATCCAGGCCAATCTTGAAGTATGAGCAGTTGGCTAAGATTATCAGGTAAATCCTGTAACTGGCAAACACCGGGACGAAAGTAGACTCTCAGGAATTCCAGAAGAATTTCAGAAGCCAGGTAGTGATAAGAATGTCGGAAATAATCTTCACAGTATGAATCCATGCTCCACCACAGAGCAGAAGTTTAAGTCTGAGCAGATTCCTCCATCTCGCTCAGTCCTGCCTGTAGTTGGGCATAGTAGTGCACAACTGTACTCTGAGCACTCAAGAGGAAGAGGCACGAGGATCACTGTCAGTTTAAGGTCAGCATGGGTTACATAGCTAGCCTGTAGTCAAAGCTAGCCTGGACTACACAGAGAGATTCTGTCTCAAGAAACAAAACAACAACAAAAATCCGGCTCGTAAAATGGAAGAGCAGAGCCCCGGCTGACTGACATCCTTGTGTTGATTACTCACCACATCACCCGACACCTGAAAAGGCCTAGTAGATGTGAGACATTGTATAATTACTGTTTCAGACGGAGGAGATAGAAAGCTTGTAAGAATACATTTGGTTTTCTACCTTCAAGGAAGAAGAAAAGAAATTCTACATTTTGTTGAACTTACCCAACTCCAACAATGAGGGGGCAAAGTATTAAAAATGATTGCTCAAAGATCTAAAACTTTTTCTGTTGTGAAGTACCACTGAGAGGTATATAAAGCTACATGAGTACTGAGACAAAAAATTGCAGCCAGTAAACCTGATGTATCCAGGCCCCCTTTCCAAACCACTACCACCTCCTTCAACTGCACCAATACGTACAGAATCCTTTAAATCATATTTTTCCAATGACTTTAAAATAGCTCCTCTCACAGTCTTTATAAAGACTACTTTTGAAATTCTGAAAATTACTTCCCAGTAAATGTATCTGGGAAGATGACATTTGCTGGACACCTGAGGATGGTCTAGACTGACATCAGCCTGAGGAGTGGGAGATGACAAAAGACAGCCACCATATGCTGGTGGCCTGTGCTACTGCCTTCAGTGGACCATTGTGCTCTGTGCAGCGTGTAATTCTTTTCTTACATTTAGTTGGACCCCACTCACTCTGCAGAGTATATTCCTTTTTATATTTTTAATACCTTGAATACACGCAAAACTTCACTACCTTTCTTGTCCTGACCAATTCTTTGTTCACCACAGAAAGAATACAGAAAGCACCTTTAGAAGGAGACTGCAGTAACCCAGAAGCCAGTAACAGTCCCGCCCTTCCCCAGAATATGTGAGGAGAAACAGAACACAAAGAAAGAAAGAGAGCCAGAGGGAGAAGACACCACAGAAAAAGAGCTAAAAGGGACAGAAGGGAAGAGGGAATCCAAGGAGGGTTCCCAGAAACAATCTTTTGTGTCGCTGTCACGGAGTGTGCTGGAGTGCGCCTTTGAGCATTTTTCAGATTTACGTTAACATTGGCAGAGCTGGATTTGAGCTCCTAACTCCCAGCCTAGCCCTGCATGGTTCCAGCTCTTCTCAGATTTTAATGACCATGGGAGGATATTGGTTAAGTGCAGATGCTGACCCAGTAGCATGAGATGGTTCTGAGATTCTGCATTTCTAACAAGTACAAAGGTCACACTGTTGCTACTGGTCCAAGACCCATTGCCCAAGCAGCAAGAGTTCTACATTCTTTCTGTAGCTCTAAATTCTTTCTTAGTCACTTTGCCAGCAGCAGACCCTCAGCAAGGAATTGTAAAACGCCCAGACCCAGAAGTTCTCCAGTGTCAGCTAGTGTTTTAGAGAAACAGAGTGCTAAATTAGTAACTGCCCTAAAACCACTATGTTTTCAACACCTCCCTGAAACTTGATACTTGCCAGGGAAACTGATCACCACTAAGAAAAGCCACTAAGAAAAAGTGATCTGAAGCCTAAATCAGCCCTAAAAAGGGAAAGCAGCAGAAATCTTAGCTAGAGGGCTGAAGTACACCTCTCAGACTCACTATGCAACTGAATGCAGAGAAGAGAAAATCCCCCCAAAGCCATCTAGGGTGGCAGGGCCCCCAGGATTTGCATATTTACCTTCCAGGTTCCCAGGCCTACAATGGGCATCTTGGCTTTTGTGCTGAGCTTCACAAAAGTTGCCATGGTTGGGGCAGAAGTGTTCTGAGAGAGCAGATAAACAGCACAAGTCTGTGAGCTGCACCAGGAATCTGGTCCTATTAATAATGCAGACCGGGCTGCTGGGGGAGGGCCCGGAGCTCAAGGCTTACACTGGAATAGGAAGTCCACCATTCTAATCTTTGTGAGACTGATTGCCATAAGTAAATCGTTAGAGAGAACGACTAGTATAAATTCTTTCTGCTACAAAAAGTATGAATTACTTTATGAGTGTCAATTAGGAGTTTGACACCAAAATAACTTAAGATTCTCCAAAGATTATATGGGTATAGACATAGCAGTGAGAATCTGCATACTATAGTGAACGTTGTGGGTATTAAAGAAGATTGAAGCCAGAGAAATTTCCTAAGGAAAAACAAAGAAGATGACATAAATTGAGATAATAATCCTTGACTACAAAAAACAATCATCCAAGTACATCTGCCCTACAGCTGCCTATTTATTGAGATTCGTGTTTTCTGTTGTATATTCTATTGATTTTGACAAATGTCTAGTGATAAATATCCATCACTATCATCTCCAAAAGAATAGTGTTGTTGCCCTGAAAATTGCCTGTGTTTTACCTGTTCATTGTTCCTCTGCTTTCCCTGAGCTCCTGACAACCACTAATCTGTTAACGTCTTCATGGTTGAAATCACAATATGGAATCTTTCCAGAGTGACTACTTTCAATTACCAGTAGGAATTTAGGGTCATGTATGTTTTTTTTTTTTTAATTTTGGCTTGATTGGATATTTTTTGCTTCACTGAATTACTTTTCTATTTTCTAGTTGCTCCACAGTTGCACATGCATTATCTTGGGTGTGTACCTCTATTGTTTAATGGCTCAAATACAAGTTTTCTGCTAGTCACCATGAGTAAGCAAATTCAATGTGAGTTTTTTCAGGAACACAGCATTTCCTCCTCTCTGTTGAAAGAAAGTAAGAGAACAGATTTGTCCAAGTGAAATCTTGCAATTCCAGACTCAGTTATGGTCAACATCAGTAGTCAGTTCTGATGGGTTCTGTATGTTTTTTTCTGCCTTGATTGGATATTTTTTCCTTCACTGAATTACTTTTCTATTCTCTAGTTGCTACACAGGTGCACATACATTATCTTTGGATGCATATCTTTATTGCTTCAATGCTCAAATACAATTTTTCTGTTGGTCACCATGAGTCAGCAAATTCAATGTAAGTATGTTCAAGAACACAGCCTTTTCCACTCCATGTTGAAAGAGAGTGAAAGAGTAGATTTTTCGAAGTGAAATCTTGCAATTCCAGATTCAGTTATGGTCACATCAGTAGTCAGTTCTGACAGCTGCATATCCAAAAGCTGAGGGTACAGGATTTTGGCCTCCCTGGTGAGGCAGATGGACAGCATGAGATGCATTCTGGCCTTACTCATGACAGTCTCTTGGAGACCACAAAGGCATTTTGCTTTTACTAGATCTCATTAAAACCTGGCAAGACCAGCAATATGCTCCTGCCCTTGTCACACTTCCTTCACATCCAGCCTGAGCCCAGGAGCATGCACCTTAAGAAAGACTTAAGGTTAACCAAAGCTAACCCCAGAGGCTTTCTAATATCATCAACACTATGGTTTGGGGCCCTGTAGTGCGTAGGCTCTGGTAGTGTGCTGGTTCCAGCCAGGCCCATGTAAAGTCATACCGGGTATCAGGGGAGACAGAGACATGTCTAGTAGCATCTTGACTTGTCAACCAAGAGTCCCAGGTGAGTGTTTCAGCCCCCTCCTTGGTTTCTTTCAGTACCTTTGTCTGCTTCCAGGCCACCCACAGCTTGCAGACTCTGACAGAACACACTGGTCCTGGATAAGACTCTGAAGTTCTGCCAAGTGGAAGACAAAACCAACCATCACATAGGTTCATGTTTGAGTTTCCCTTCCCAAATGGTAATTTATCTAAAAAGACCCTGTTTGAGGTCTGCTGCTGTTAGCTCCTCTTTTTAGCATAGGGGCTCCTAGGAGCCTACTGAAAGCACACATGGCTCCCACTTCAGCAGACCACAGTCCCTCCCAGGGCTCCTTCACTCAGGGTGAAAAACCGATTCCCCTTGGCTGAGGACCCACCCAGGCCTGGAGAAAACATCGGGTCTACTAGCTCTGCAGCCTTCCAGGGTCCAGACTCAGGCCAACACAGGGCCCAAGGCTGCAAAACCTGGACCGCTGTCCCGCCCCTTTGAGGGCGGAGCTTAGATCCAGCAGGCCCAGACCCAGCAGGCACCTTCACCGCGGTAGCTAGCGGGTGATGTCACTAGTCAGCGCAAGGGCTACCTCTGTGGTTCTCTGCAGTGGCTTTCCTAGGCTGGCCTGGCTAGCTTTGGCGCAGCATCCGGACAGGTCTACAACTAGAGCTGTTTGGCAGGGGCCTGAGCTACTCAAACAACTGCTCCCCAAATTCCATTCCTGCAGGACGCTACGGTGGGGTAGGGTGGAACTGAGAACTCCGCACTGCGGAGAGAGCGTTTTCATTAAAAACCAGAGTTTAATAACTAAACTCTCAGAAGGCCTTCCCGATACCAAACCCTTTAAAAGTCGGCTATGTGCGGGCTGTGGGTCTGCTCAGGGGTTCCAAAATAGATTTTCATTGGTGAGGTCTCCAGGTTAAAGAACACACATGTGCAAGATGTCAGCAACAACAGCAGGCAGCATGGAGCAGAGTTGAGTGCAAGAACCTACTCTTTATTGCATAGTTCTTTTTTTTAAATCTTGTAATTTAGGTAACTTAATCACCCATAATTAGGTACAAGTATACATGAAAAGGAATTTTACTATGGTCACAAAAAGATTTTTTAGGGGAAAAGTTGACTTTATTCCCAATGCTCCTTTTTCTGTTCCTTTATAATTTAGAATACAATATCAATCCAAAAAGAAACAGTATCCAGTCATGTGACTATTTTTTGCCTGCTTGAAAGTGTTGTGTTTTGTTTTTTACAGATTTAATCAGCACTGACAAGGCAAGATCAATCACTTCTTTATAGCTGAGTAATTTCTTTTTGATCTCTTTGCCCAGCTTTCTCTTCAAGGATTTTTTTCCATAGCTTTTGTTTTCTTGAAATTAGGGAACCAAATTGAACAAGTGGAAAGTATACATTGCCTGTAATTGTGTATCACTAATGTTTACCTCTAATAATCCCTTTTCTCCATAGGCTGTTTCTTTTTCTTTTTGTTCAAGTTCTGAAGTTCCACAGTCTTCTTGTAATTGAAGTATTTCTTGCTATCTTCTGCATTCATCACAAGCGAAGCCATTTCAAGCCTGTTGTCTTTCTATTTGAGTTTCTTCCTCTGGAGAGGTGGCATCTTTTACAGATTTCACTGATTTTTTTTTCTTTAAACCTATTTTTTTTTAACATCTTCAGCAAAGGATGGGTCATTTAAATCAGCATGGAGGGGGGGAGTTCATCTTCACTGGCCTCATCTGTAAGAGTCTTCTGTTTCTTTTTCAGTTTTTTTTTCTTCTCTTTCTTCTTTAAAAATTATTCCCAGTGGGTGAGTTTACCTTTTCCTTCAGATTTGTTTTGTAGCATCTCATCTGCGCTTTCTTTAAGGCCTGGAACCCACTTAATCTCCATTTCCCTATGATTTTCTTTTCTTTGTCTTGAATAACCTGCAAGAGCTGCCTGTGTTTAGCAATTTGTTCTTTATCGTCCTTCTGCCATTTTTTTGTTGTTGTTGTCTTCCCATCATCTTCTCCACTAACTTCATCATTACCTGGAGCTTCTCTTCAATCACCTCTTCATCTTCACTAGGGGAAGCTAAGTAGGCTTGAAAATTCATGTCCAAAATTTCTTCCTTTTTAAATTTTCCATTCAGTGTTGTGATTCTTTCATGATCGGTCTCATCCCAAGTGATCTTCACTGTTGATGTTCCCATTGCAGCAGATGTGAAATATGTTGGTTTATTTGCTGTTCAATCCACTTCTGAGGCCCCATCCTTAGCCTCATCATCAAAAGTAGTATCATCTGGTATAAACCTGAGATCTATGAAAGAACAACTGCTTTTGAATTCCAGACCATCACAATCCTCATGAATTTTACTTGCTGTTTCAGGAGATTCACAGTCCACTATTGCATAATAGTACTTCAGTCATTTGAAATGCTAATCTCTCAGTTTTTCTCTAGAGGTCCAGACCTTTTCAGGAGCATCTTCAGAATGCTTAATAATTCTACTGGTTCTTGAACTTGCCATTCCTTCATCCTCTCCTTTCCAAACTCCAAACAATATGTCTTACAGAAAACCTAACATCTCTTTCAGGTCTAACTAGAGCCAGTAAGTCTTTTGCCTTTAATCTGTCCCAGTCCATGTTGCAAACTGCCAATGAACACGTAATCTCATCAGCTCGAGGAGCATCTTTAGCTAATTCTCTCCAAGCGTGCTCAAAACCAGGTACTTATGTAAATAAATCTGCCAAATCATCTTCATCTTCAGATCTAGTCTCCGTTTCCTTTACCGCTTGCAAGATCAGGCTCACACTCATCATCACCCTTACTATCTTCATCTTCTTCATCTACACTTCTATCATCAGATGAAGCTCTACCACCACCTGTCGTTTCATCTTCAGATTCCTTGTCACTCCCTATTTTATCAGCACCGTCTGAATCTTCCTCCAGAACATCTTTGTCACACCTGTTGCCATCACTATCTCTTGCTATTACAAATAGAACCACTGACTGTTTTTCTCTTTTTGTCTTAAAACAACTGATGTTGGGAGATTTCACAGTTTTACCAATGCTTGGGTCTGTCTTTAGTTTTCCTTTGGGAAAAGTCTTTACTATATTCAGTAATGCTTTTTTCCTCTTTTGTTGTCCTTCGTAGGACTTTCTTCTGAGTCTGTCTTCTTAAATGTACACAAGCTTTTCACTTCCTGAATTCTTTCAGAATTAGCTAAATCATTTTTATTTTCAGGATCCTTTTGATTAATTTTCTTGTTTTCCTTTTTTCCTCATATTTTTGGAATGTATTTCTTTTTTTCTGATGGTTTTTCTTATTTTCTGCTGATTCATTGCTTTGCTGTCTTCCATCAGAGAGATAAGAATATGAAAGGTCATAGAAATGTTTCAAGCCCTCCGTGCTGTGGTAGATAGCGCGTCCTCTTTTATCAACAGCATAGTTCAACTTGAACTTTTTGTCATGACACACAGCTCAAAAACCTCTTGTCAATTTTGACTTTTCAATCCTTTTTGTGCATCTTCCAGAACCTGGGATCTTTTGAAACTCACCTAATTCACCAGTCAGTCGTTACTTCTTGTTTGGATGACATTTTTAAAGTCTTCATGAAGAACTGTTAAAAGAAACCTAACACATCTTGAGTGTCTCTTAGCCTCACATGGCTACTGTACAATTCTTATGCAGGTTGTTACTCATATTTACATTCTTACATAATGCCATAACCAGCTCGTGCACGTTTACCTATGCTACGCCATGGTAATATAACTGTATCGCCCCGTGAGCCTGTGCTAAACAAGTGGGGTTGCATGCTTATATGTCCTTTGGTGCCACGGAGCTTTGAAACATTCTGAGTGGTTCCCCATATCTAATTCCCCCAAAGTTTAGAAGTATATAAATGTAACATTTTATATGTAGCAGGGCAGAAGTGCCTGTAATTAACAAAGAAAGAAGTATGTGATTTTGCAAACCACTTTTTTATTTGAACAGTTTCATCTATAAGTAACTTCACAGCCTGGCACATAAAAGCTTGGGCCATATGTTAAGCAAGGACTTTAACCTGGAGGGCTAGGTATATGGTCCTTGTCTCTCATCAGATGCTATCCCAGTCAGATGCTGTTTCTAGCAGCATCCTGTATACAGCAGTCAATTTTTTTGGCCAACCATTGTAATACCTGATCAAGGTATCTGTTATTTCCCGACGAGAGATGGGCTCCTACTCTGAACCGTGATATTCTATATGGTCATCTCTTTGGCCACATTTTTATGTTTCACCATAGTTCAGCACCCCACAAGGGAGAGTCCCCTGTTTTTTACTTAGCACCCTAAAGATGGTCCAGTAGTCCATACACACATGTAGGGCATTTCCTTCATGTATCACAAGCCATCATAGTGTCTGTAACTCTGTGCATTGGATTGACTTGTCTGTTCCAGTTTTAAACCAGAGTACTTTGCCACTGGGCTGGATAGCGACTCTGCCCATTGAGGGGTCGGGTCACAGCTAGACTCATCGCATATACCCAGTCATCATATACCCACAGTCAGCCAGCATTTCTTTTTCTTTTGTATAGGAACTAGGGTCGTGTTCTGTGGACTGTCCTTCCAGATGTGTTTCTTGGCTATATGTGTCACAGGTCCCAAGACTTGCCAGTTCAACTGTCAACAGGCTACTGGAGAAAGAGGTCTGCTGTTAGAGATACATCCCCCAACACAGGAGAGTGGGGGGACTGTGCTGCCTCATCCCTAAGATGAGTCATTCATGTCCCTACCCACCCTCTATCTGTCCCATGGTTTTTCACAGGCATGTAGAACAGCATACAGCACTGCTGTTTTTTAATCAGAGAATACCAGCTCTCAGCTCCCTTTTATAACTATGAGCAAAACCCAAAAGGGTATTTTTGTCATAGGCCCCAGCCAAATCTATAGTCATCCACACTGGTGGTTAGGATAAGTGGCAGGTTAAGGTCAGGGTTAGGGCTTGTACCTATGCAACAGTCCTCTTAGAGTCCTGTCTTCCACTGACTAGCTAGCAAGGAGCTTCTGCTGCGTCTGTCCAGCCCCACGTTGTGCTCCTTTTGTTCTTCTGGCATAAAGAGCACATCAGGGTAGCTACGTGCTGCATGTCTGCTAAAAATTTACTAAACCCACATATACTTGTAATTGTACTGTCGTGAGGCTTGTCTTACCATATAACACTCAAGAATTCAAGAAACAAGCCAGATCTCTGGATCCTGTCTCTATTTTTGGCTCACCTGTAAGTCAGCAAGGCTTTTTTCAGTCAGCCTATGGCAGCTTTTAAATGTATAAGACAATCAGAGGTTAACATCACCAATACAAAACAGTGACACAGGGCCGGGGATTTAGCTCAGTGGCTTAAGCGCCTTCCTGGCAAGCACAAGGTCATGAGTTCGATCCCCGGTACCAAAAAGAAAAACAGTGACACAGAGTGTGACTTGGCTGGGGTAGTCAGGTCCTGGGCCACCAGGATACAGCACAAAATTAGGCTAGGCAAATAGTCTTGTGACAACATCCGGAAGATCCGATATCTGCTCTCCCTGGTAAAGGTAAATTGGTCCTGACTGTCAGTGTCAGGGTGAGACTTTACAGTCATTTGCCATGGCCCATCTGGCTTCTGCATGGGCCATACTGAAGGGCTCTGTGCAGGGCACAACACTCTTGTTTTGTTTTGTTTTGTTTTGTTTTGTTTTACTTTTAAAAACAGCCTGTCCGTTAGAACAGGCTGGTTTATGACCTCTAGCCAGTTGATACCGCTTTACGTACATAATTGGAGAGGCCTGTAGGAGAGTCAGCAGTGCATGGTGTGGACTATGGTTTTTACTATGTGAATTTGTAACTGGAATTTCTTTTGCACAAGGTCAAGGCAAGCTCCAGTCAGTATGTTCATCCCCAATGTATAGTTAGCAAGCAGAGAAACACAAATAATGAGGAAAGAAGCAGCTGATAGTCAGTGTCACCTTGGCCTTCTGGACTGTGATGTAGTGACCTCCGTAGCCTTCTGTGCAGGCAGCAGGTCCTGCAAAACAGTCTGAGTTGCTGTATTTTAGCACTGACTCAGCTCTGATGTTCACCAGTGCTACTACACGCTGCATACTTTTTGGAGACCAGTAAATGATTAATTCCACAGGTGGCCTCCAGGTACCTTGGCCTGCCTGCTAATTGGGTTAAAAGAAGGCCAGTGTTACTTTTTTGCTTATGTGCTTTACCGGAGCTGTTTTGGCCTTCTGGCATTGGCCCACTGTCTGTTATCACTGCTCAGAGCATAACTCTAGAGTCAGCAACACATCAAAAGACTGCCCATCTAACTTGACCTTCAGTGGCCCCACAGCCTGTCCTTGGGGTGAACATTCCAGTTCCCCTAGAGGCCACCCACCCCCTTTTTTTGTTAATACGTTATTTATAGATGTTGACTTACCTTGGCATTTTACATTCATGTCTCTCAGCCTGACCAAGGCATCCACCACGTCATAGACCAAGTGATCTGTAAAGGGTGCAAAAAGGCCGCCACTGACTCAAATGTGCCAGCTGGTCTGCTTGCCGGTGTCATGCCCTTCAGTGTCCCATCAGCAGTTCTTCATCTGGGCTACGACACTGTAGTGCGAACATCTTTCTTTACATGTCCATTTCACATGGAACAGTTATCAGGCCTAGATAGATTGTCTATTTAGTGTCTTGCCTTGGAAGATCACTTGGATTCACCCAAACCAGAGAAGCCAACTGAATCTGGGGCCATCCTTCGCACATTCTGCAGAATTCATCTCATAGAGGGGATTTTGGCTATGCTGGCCATCTGGTCTCTCGTGTGTTAACTGCGTGTTATCAGCCCCATTATCCCACACCAGAGCAGCCTTGTCGACATTGTCTCACTCACTTTGTTTTATTTTACCAACTCTCACAGCTCCGTGACTGTACAGGTCATGTATCTTCTGTGTTGGGCAGAGGCAAGCAACCCTGTCAGTCCTCCTCCCTAGGCTAGGGGTTCCTTCACCTCCACTTTTTGATGAATAGCCAACCTAGCATGCAAAACCAGGGGATTTTCCCTGGGGTTTTCTCAGACCTGAGGACTTACACTTCTGGAGACATTTCTGGAGAAGGCAGTGCTTCCCATGAGTCACAACATAAGCTCCACAGAAACCAGCCATTGTTTAGGTCCTCCTCTGTCTGCTGCAGCTGGTCTACTTGCCAGACAAGACCATCCTTTAAAAATTATACACACTGTACTTTAATGATTAGGGTAAATACTGTGTTGCTAACTGGTTTGGAAACAGGACATATAATCAATTGACTTAGATTTCTTAGTGTTCTTCACATCCAGATTACAGTGAGTGGTTTTTTTTTTCTAAAATATATATCTTTGGGAGACAGACACATAAGTTAATATGGAATCTTACAATATCTGAGAACTAATGCTTTTGTTTTTGGTGTTATGTGTGTCCATGCATGTACATGTATGTGTGTGTGTTCATGCTAAGATCGGAATCGAGGGCCTTGCGCATGCTAAGCATACAATCTACCACTTTATTAAATACCCAGCCAAGAACTGATGCTTGTGAGATTTTCATGAGCATAATAGGCAAATGATAAGGACAATTGGGAGGGAATTTAGGTTTTGAGGTGGCTGTCAATGGAAAGTAATTTTGATATACTTTGCCTTTGATGGACCCAGGGTCTGCAGACTCACGACAGTACAATCACAGGTATATATAGGTTTAGTAAATTTTTAGCAGACATACAATACCCAACTACCCTGCTGTGCCCTATATTTTGGGAAAGTGAATACTTTTCTATTTAAAGTATCTGGTAAAATTATAACTTAACAAATTAAAATGCTTGTCCTATGAGGGTAGCTCTTGGTGTTTGATTGGTTACTGACTAACCTGGTATTGTAGCTTTTCTAAACAATAAGAATTGGTTTAACTTTTATTAGGCAGCTGGTGATAAAATAAAACATTTATGTACTTAAACCACATTGCCAGTCAAGACTTGGTATGCAGATGGCTGTCGAGATCTTCAGTTCCGTTGTAAACTTGTTTGGAGGAAGAAGGCACCTCAGCATGAAAAATGGGATGGATAGCTAGTGATGTCTTAGAAACTGGTCTCTGAGAAACTGATTTCTCCCTGGTACTGGCTAGAAGTAATACCTCTCTGTTTTCAGAACTGATTTGGGGCTGAGTTAGGAGTGCAAGTTAGAACTTACCAATTTATTTTCAAAACGGGATGCTATTTTTATACTTCACAAAGAAGCAATAGGTAGAATAGGGAGACAAGATGGCAGACTGGTAGGTAGCAGGAGAGAGACCCTCTCTGAGACAGACAGCTCAAATGCCAGAATAAAACACCCTGGAGAGACCCAGGGAAACAGAGAGAGATAGACTCTCACAACACAGAAAGAAACTAAAGCGCAAAAACCCGCTCCAATAAGAGGTCCTGGGGCTACTATTAGTGAAGATAAGATTGGCGAGCTCGGCACCCGCCTCGAGACGCCTGAATTCCACCCGACCTGAACCAGCGATCTGAGCCAAAGCGACTGGCTTGAGCCGCCGGAGCCCGGAGCTGAACAGCCCGGCGTGCAGCTCGCCGGGACCGGCACTGCACACGACCCACCCAGAGGCACCGTGAATTCCCACCTCAGCTGCACTGAAGTCAGAGGTCGGGCAGTCCAGCAGTTCTTGGGGACACGGTGAGTGATGAGAATAAGACCCTCCCATGGGAAAGGGGAAACCGGACTGGACGACATGTTGGATTTGGGCAGGACAGCCCTAACTCCATAAGGAAGTGACTTCAGCTGGTTATTCCCCTAGACGAGCAGATTGGTGGAATCTGCTTGAACTAGGCCATGCCCCTGGCGGGGACCCAGTTACTTCCCTGAGATCAGTGCACACTGAAGCAGTGAAGGCCTGCAAAGGTTGACTGGCCCAGAAGGGAAGAGCTAGCGCACACTTCCCGTGGGTGAACTCTAATCTCTGATAACCTATTGAAGAGGGCTAAAGCTCCTAGCCTGCACCCTCTAGAGGAACCTTAAACAACAAGAAAAGGGTCTGGGAATTACACTGTACACTTGTATGGAAGGAACCAAAAACATGACGAAAGGGAGAAATAAGAAAACACTCCCAGCCCCCAACCCTGAGAACATTGATCCAG